>JASAMX010023628.1:0-14775 GCA_030248175.1 Microlaimidae sp. YZB2_3 | reverse complement strand
GGCGGAATAATCCGTAATGCAAAAATCCCAAAAAACAATTTACCTGATACAGTCACAAATGCAATAAAAGAACTTAAAAGAAAAGTGAAAAACAAAGAAATAAGGATAACCCAAGCAGATAAGGGTGATAAAACTGTTATAATAGATTTTTCGGACTATAATCAAAAAATTCAAGATATAATCAACGATACCAATACATATCAAGAACAGAAATCAAACCCAAAAGCCAAAATTCATAAATCTATAAAAGACATATTAAAAACATCCATCTTAACAGAACAACAACAACTTAACATACTACCAACAATTGATCGTCTTTCAGAACCGCACATTTACGGAAAACCAAAAATTCATAAACCGAATATTCCCTACCGTCCAATACTGTCTCAATTCGACACTGTAACATATTATCCTGCAAAACACCTCACTACCATCTTAACACCTCTTTTCAAAATAAACGAAACCCACCACAAAAATACCAGGACGGATCTCGTCGATAAAATTAACACAATGAAATTTTTTAAAGATATCACAATAGCTTCATTTGACATAGTTTCCCTTTATACAAATATACCCATTGACAATGCTTTAAATGTTTTAAAAGAAAGACTGCAAAAGTACTCTCACATTTGGGAAACCAAAACCGAACTTTCAATGCAACAAATTTTCAACATGGTCACCATCTGCGCCAAATCAAATTATTTTCAACACAAAGAACAATTTTTATTCAAAAAAGTTTTACCAATGGGAAGTCCTTTATCACCACTTTTAGCCTGCATTTACCTTGAAAAACTCGAAGAACAAATTTTGAAAAAAGCAACAAATGCTAACTTAAAAATCATGCTATGGCGCCGCTACATTGATGACGTAATTGTAATTTTACAAGGGAATAAAAATCACATGGAAGAACTCCTGGCAATTTCTAACACTCAAGACGAAACAGGCAACATACGTTTCACAATAGAATTAGAAAAAGAAAATAAAATTCCATTTTTAGATATCGAAATAACAAAAGAAACAACAAATTCATCAACAAAACTCAAATTCCAAATTTATAGAAAACCTACGCATTCCAATAGATTCATCCATGCTAAATCAAATCAAGCCAAAAACCAATTATTAAGTACAGCTAAATGCTTAGCCCACCGCGCACGAAAAATCTTGAATAACCCAAAAACAGAACTTCAATATTTACTCCAAACTTTTGAGAAAAACGGTTACAACCGCAAGGCCATTACAAACGCATTAATGCCACCTAAAATTGGACCAAAACCAAAACCAGCCCGCCGCCGAATCTCACTACCATACATCTCAACAATTACACCAAAACTTAGAACAAATCTCAGAAAATACGACATAGAAGTTGTATCAAAAAAATCTAACACTATTCAGCAATTAATCATGGGAAACAAACACCCCAATAACCCGAAACCTGAACCCAAAGGCATCGTTTACTGTATTTCTTGCATAGATTGCGATAATTTCTATATCGGCCAAACAGTACGAAAGCTAAACTCACGCATAAAAGAACACCAAAAGGACCCGAATTCCGCATTGAAACAACATACCATAGAAACACAACATAATATTAATTTTTTAAATACAAAAATACTCGATAAATCTTCCACGATAACCAAAAAACGCTTTTCCAATGAATTATTGAAAAAAGAAGCACTATTTATAAATTTAAATTCGAAATCACGATCTTTAAATACAGCAAAAACCGAAATCCACCCAATGCTATTACTTGCAGCAAAAAAACACTTACCAAAAGAACTTCTTCAATTTTAATCAATAATCTTTTTCTTTAATCAATATTCAGTCATTTTTCTCCGAACAGCTGACACAAGACTATCATTCTTACTAATTATGAACACTTCTTTTTGTTTACTCTATGATTTACTCCGGTGTGATTTACTCGTTTTATTGCCGCTAATTTTATGCACCTTTTTGTGAAGTTTTATCAAATATTGATTTTTTGACCTTGTTGTTTTATTTAATTATGTATATATCACTGTTTTTTTGACATTATTTTAAAATATTATAATTGTTATATTGTTTTAGAGCCTTTGAAAAAGAAACACGCAGTTGCTTCGAAACGTCGGAGTAAAGTTTTATTTGAAGCTTGTTTGCTTGCAATTAAAGATTGGGGTTAAAGCCCGGAAATACTTCAATATCTGTTAATATGGAACCCCGAAAACCGGTGAAACTTATTATAAATGATTATTATAATTTATCGGTTTTTAAGCACTTTAAGCAGTTTTTTTCTTTAAACTTATTTTTTTGTGAAACATATTCTGAATTACTATGGTTATGTTTACTACAACTACATGTTATATTTATGAATAAACTTTAAATTTAGTTACACCCTGGTCAAAATCCATTGTTCTGAACGGAAGGAATCCCGTGCGCATCAAAGGACACCGCGCGCATAAAAGGACGCCTGCATTTATGTCTAATAACGCTCCCGCGTCTTTCTAATAACCCGCCCGCGTGGCATTCTTTTAGCCATATTCGCACCTTCATTTTAAAGCCCTGTTTTGCCGCTGCTCCTCCGACAACCTATCCCACGGAGCAAAACATATATGACGTGATCAGGAATACTATATGACATTTTAAAGCTAAAAAAATTCTGAGGTGTACTAAAAAAAATTAATAAAAACATTTTCAGGGAAAAAGCAGAGAAATACCACACTTTTAACAAAATAATATGCAAACAATTGACAAAAAAATTAAGTGAACACCAACGAATCGATCTATACAAAAGTCATATCAGTGACCGAGTATACACTGTAAATTGGAATAATAACTGCACACTGATATAAATTTCGCATAAATCTTTTTAATGTATGTGAAAGTTTGCTTATTTATGATAAAAGAATATAAAAAATTGTACCCATTTACTTAACATATTAAGTAAAATTATTAGATGGTTAATACAACCTAAAAAGGACAGACATACATATAGCTCAAATTTTTTGGTTCTCAAAAATTGACCGTGTTAAATAATTTTGAATTAAAAAGGAGACCTATAACAAAAGCCTGTTTCGTCCCTTGTTTGGACAGGCTGGACAAATATGAGGAGAAGTTGGGACTTCTTCAGCAAACGCTTCCCGTCATATTTTTACAACATGCATATTTAAAAAAATTTTTAATGCTTTGAAAAACTATACATTGTATTGTTTGTTAATTTTGTGTCATTTTGTATATCTTTGATATATATTATTTATAAGAGAAGTGTTTTATTACCTGATCTAACGGGGTGTCCATGTTTCGTTTTGCTATTTCTCTTCTCTTTCCATGGGTCTATTTTGAAATCTTGTAACTGGCTAAAGTCGTTCCCTCCGTTCCACTTTATTTTAAATCTTTCAAAATTTAAAAGTACAGAAACAAATCAACTTTTATTTAAAATTTCATTTTCGTAATATATAATATATATAATACATGCAAATATATTAGCATGTAGCATTTATTATAGAACCACACGCACATTATATTAACGAAACTCCAGTGACGTAGTAATTTTGTTTTAGAGTAACCGACTAAATTTGGCCATTCTTAATTTCGGCCACCAGCTGTTATTTATTTCATGCGCAAAAAATATGAAAGAAACTGCGTATGGCTAGATAAATTGTAGTTTCATCTATGTAGCCAAATGCAATTCATTTCATAACTATGCACATAACAAAAATAACAGCCAGTGGCCGAAATTAAGGTTGGCCGAATTTAAGTCAATAACCCTGCTTTAATGTTTAGTAGCAAATAAGTGAATAAAAGAAAATTATTAAGATCAAGACAAACTTAAACAATAAAAGTGGTTGGAGAAAGAGTTAGGTAACAAATACACACACATACATACATACATATAAATACACAAACATACACACACAGAAAAAGAGAGAGAAAGACAGTTATATTACGTCGCTATTTATAGAATTTAATTAAAAATCTGGCAAGAGTTTTCAAATAAGCTTGTTCGGCGGCGCTGAACACTTGTTTTATTGATTTTTATAAAAATGTCAGAAATCGAGCGTCTAGAGCTATTAGTTCTAAAAATTTTTTGCTTTTGTACAACACCATTGGTGAATATTGCCTACACTTCTCATCAACTGTGGAAATTTCTTTGTGTATCGCATAATCTTGTAAACTATACAAAATATAATTTGTACAATTAATAAGTTAAAAAAAAGTATAAGGGCTGGTTCATACTTATGACAAAACGTCCTTTGGACAAGCCAAAACGTCCTTTGGACTTTTGCCTTTGGACGAAGTATGAACGCTACTTAGAATTTGTCCTTTGGACAAAGTCCAAAGGAGGACAAAATCCAAAGGGAAAAGTCCAAAGGCCAAAAGTATATATAATGATCAGATAACAGAATTAATTTTATACTGAGCATAGTCTATGCATAGTTTAATTCATACTGTTTTCATCATATCATTGTATTTTTTTTCTCTTTTTTTTCTTTTTTTTTTTCATCAACAACATCAAATCTGCGACTTAATTGCCGCCAATATGAATTACAATTGTAACTAATTATCACTGAACATAGCTATCTGATATGACTTTAAAGGCTCAAAAAAAGCGCTTATTTAAGTCAGTTTTAAAACTTTTCTTGAATGCATCCAAAGAATCGACAGTTACTTGATATGGGAGTAGATTGTTCCAAGGTGTAACCACCCTATTTGCAAAAAAAAATTTCCTTGCATTAATTCGGCAGTCTTCCATTGTCAATTTAAATGGATGACCACGGGTGGGCTGCAAGTTAAACTTAAAAAAATCATTGGCTTGCAAATTGTTTAAGCAATGCATAATTTTATAGCACTCATATAAAGCAATTTTGTCTCTTCGATCTTTTAATCTTTCTAAACCTAGGTAATTCAGTCTATGTTCATAACCAACAGGTAACAACTTGCATTTATAAAACAAACGTCTAGTGAAATTTTGTTGCACTTTTTCCAAAATGTTTATATCCTTTTGTAAATATGGGTTCCAAACTGCACTAGCATACTCCAGAATTGTTCTAACATAGGACTTATATGCTCTGAGAAAATTATTTCTAGAGTTTGAATTGAATGTTCTAAAAATTAGTGATGTCACTCTCATAGCTTTTTTTGCTGTGATTTCACAGTGTTTAGAGAATTTCATATCATGGGATATATAAACACCCAGGTCACGCACCAATTCTGTAGTTGCAAGTAGGTTATTACCAAGCTTATATTTACAAATTAACTCTTTGCTATGATTTCAAATATTAAGAACTTCACATTTGTGATTAGATAACTGCAATTGCCAGTCTTGTGACCAGCTGTGTATTCTATCTAAATCTTGCTGAAGTCTCAAGGTTTGAATGTGGTAATCTTTAGATGAAGATTTTACAAACAACTTTATATCATCTGCAAAGAGTCTAATTTGTGAGAACTTAACACAATCAACAATATCATTGATGTATACCAAAAATAAAAATGGACCTAAAACAGAACCCTGAGGAACTGAAGTTTTTACAGGAAATGATTTGGATACTGAGTTATTAATTACAACTTTAATTTCCCGCCCAACTAAAAATTCTTTTATCCATTTTAAAAATTTACCAGGAAACACCATATTTTTCTAGCTTATATACAAACAATTTTTGATGTGACACGGTGTCAAAGGCCCTGGCAAAATCCAAATAAATGACATCAATTAGAAATTTATCTTTTAGTGCCTGCGTCCACTCATTAAAAGTTTCCAACAGCTGTGTTATTGTAGAACAACTTTTTGCCTTAAAACCATGTTGAAACCTTGACAAAATGATATGGAAAAAGACAAGAAGTTCTTCTTTGACAAGCTGTTCCATTAGTTTACAAGAAAAAGATGTAAGTGAAATTGGACGATAATTTTCTTTTAGGCTTTTGGTGCCTTTTTTAAACAGTAAGTTTAATAAAGCTATTTTCCAATCAAGTGGTAATTCTCCAAAATCAAAAGACATCTGAAAGATTATTGCCAAAGGTTCAGCAATAACTTTAGCCAAGCGTTTTAAAAAGTAAGCTGGAAAACAGTCAGGTGTTCGAGACAATTTGTTTGGGAGCTTTTTAAGGGCCTTAAATACCTTTTTTTGTGGTAAATACCATGTTGTCCAACTTTCCAATATTTGGTGGATTAAAATTTGGCAAAGTATTATCATCATCAGTAAAAACAGAAGCAAAATAATTTCCAAAAAGTTCAACTTTTTCAAAGTCTTCAGTTACAAATGTCCCATTGTCTCTTTTAATTGGTGGGATAGTTTGTTTTGTTTTGATTTTACTATTAACAAATTTATAAAAATTGTTTAAACCCCCAGAATTTAAAATTTTTGTTTCTTTATTAATGTTAAAATCTCTAACTTTATTTTTGTATACTTTGCAAATTTTTTTGTACTCGGATCTTGATTTTTCATCAATATTACGCTTATGCCAAAGTTTTTTTTTTGATTTTGTAGTTTTCTTATATGTATTGGATATTGTACAATTTTTTTTTGTTTGTAAATAATTTTTTTCCAGGGACATGTCTATTGATTCCTAACAACAAAATATCCTTGAATCTCTGCCAAGCATTTTCTACTGTGCCACATTCCTCAAATAAAATTTTCCAGTTGATTGTAGATAAGTATAAACTTAGCATATCATAATCTGCTTTTAAAAAATCAGGTATGTAGTTTTGAATCTTATTTTTAGGACTGTCAAATATTTTAAGATTAATTTCAGATAAAATAATGTCATGATCTGATTGTGAAAAACTGGGCGCAACAGTGACGTTATTGAAAATTTCTCTATCGTTTGTGAACAAAAGATCCAGATAATTATTCCCACGAGTTGGTTGTGAAACAAGCTGATACATACCTAGCTCAATAAGAAACTCAAACCAATTATTTTCATTTTGCGTGTTTGAAGTTATTTTATTTGAAGACCAATCTACCCCTGGCAGATTGTAAGCTCCAGTAAAAACAATGGTTCCTACAAAGTTTTCTGTCAAGTTCCTGATTAGCTCAAATATTAGATTGTCTTTTTCTTTGCTAGTACTAGGTTCTCTGTAAATACCAATGAATCTCAGTTTAGATGACTTCAGAATAATGTCAACCGCTACTAGTTCTATTGCATTGTACTTTTCCTCTATTTCAACTTCAACTACTCTAAAAATATTTTTAATTAATAGGACTACTCCACCTCCTCGTCGCTGCTGTCGATCCCTTTGATAAACATTAAATTCTCTATTTTTTGTGATCATTTCATTAGTAGTTGTTTCAGTGAGCCATGTTTCACAAATAAAGCATATGTCAACAATACTATAGTTAGAATCACCACCTGAAATCAGAACATCAAGCTCGTCTAAGGAGTTGACAAGGCTTCTTGCATTCATACACAAAATTTTTATACTAGGTATAAGCTTTAATTTACTACAGTGATAATTAAGTCGCATAATTTCCTATTTTGAAACATTTAGGGGAGCCTTGAGAGTGATGTCGAACAAAAAGGGATCACCATCAGCAGAATACCGAAGCGAAACCTTGAATACGTTGTCCTTTGGATTTTGTCCTTTGGACTTTTTCCTTTGGACTTTTTCCTTTGGACTTTTCCCTTTGGACTTTTCTCTTTGGATTTTGTCCAAAGGATAAAAGTCCTTTGGACTTTGTCCAAAGGACGTTTTGTCATAAGTATGAACCAGCCCTAACTGACGCAAACATGACTGTTTAACCAGTTACATTGTTTTTATATGTGCCACAATGAATATGCAATAATAGTGTCTGTGACTAATTTTAATTAGATAGGAGTTAATCATGATACATAACAAAACTAATTCATTTAATTTGTTATTGATTTTGTCGCATTTTGTCGTAACAAAAACAAATAAAGTTGTGGCTGTGATGTAATTTTTTTTCGGCGAATATTATGCAAATATATATCAAAAATAAAAATATTTTAACATTTGATTTTGCTATTTTTTTGACCTTTATACATTTACCCACAGATGATATGTGGAAAATCTGTTCAAAATCCTTTAAACCCAAAAAAAATTTAGATGAGTTTTCTAGTTAACAGTCCAGTTAATTTATAAAAAAATTTGATTATTAGATAGAGTTTAATTGCAGCTCTACATTAATATTATAATTATCGTTTGAATTTCATTAACGGTGCGCCGTTAACAAAATATGCTCATCTGAATTTTTTTTCAGTCTTAATTTATTTTTAAACGAACTTTAGTTTCATAAATATTAGCTTTGTGGGGGGGGGGGGGTATACTTCTAAATAATTTAAACATCCTGAATTTTAAGATCACGCCTAAAGCTTCAGTCATAAAACAAAAATAAGATCCGAAAACTTTCTCTATATTCGTGTTTTTCGCCTTCTCTCGGTTTTGGTGGGTATTTTTAAATATGTTTGATGTGATTATTAAGTGGACAAAGATTTAAATATTTTATTTCATCTTTTGTGGTTTGTTGGGGGGAATAACAAAAAAAACATTATACGCATTAAACAAACGAACATCCTATTAATAAAGTACCCATTATTCAGGAATGATTAGGGGGGGGTCTTGTGTTTTGGGTTGGGGTTTTTTTTGTTTTTTTTTCTTCAGTTCTCTTTTTTTTTTTTTTTTTTTTTTTGTTTTTTTTTCAAATAGTCAAACTTCTGCGGAAAAACCAATTTCTCACGGCAATAGTAATTATTGATAAAAATTTGTTTTTTTGTGGGTGCGTGTGGGTGTTTTTTGTTGGGGGGGGGGGGGGGGGGAATTTGCTTTTGTATTAAAAAAATATAAAAACAAAAAGACAGGTTTTTAAGAATAATTATTTATTTTTTTTCTTTTAAATCAATCGTGTTTTTTTGATATATAAAATATCTAGATAATTTTTTTCAAAACGCGTCGGCGAAATGTCGCAGTGAAGAAAAAGCATGAAATCAGAATCAAATTAAATAATATTTTCGAAAAATAATATTAAGAGACTTGTTTAGCAATTTCATATTTATTAATTTTTATTTATGATGCGCTCTTTTGGTGTGGGGGGGGGGGGTGTGGGGGGGGAACTTTTTTAAAACAAAGAACAACAATTGTTTATAATAGGAACATAATTTTGTTATCAATCGCGATCGATCAAAAATTGGGGTTGGGGGGGGGGGGGAAATACTCTAATTTTATTGTGCAAATACTTTTAAAACTGTCGGGTGCGTGGGCGCGGTAATTAAAAATATATGTTTTCTAAAGAAAATCCACCGAATTTCGTGTACAAAATGGCCCACCAAACCAGAAAATACTCCATGAACACTGAAAATGAACAACTTCGCACCAGAGTGGCGGAGCTGGAAGATGAACGGGATCAGCTGCTGACACGAGTAGAAAAGCTTGAGAACACCGTAAAGAGGTCTAGCAGCATGGATGAAGAAGCCATCGCCAGCATATGTGCCCGAGTCATCCAAGAGCTTCTGCCATGGATGGAGGAAAGATTGAAGAGAGCGGAAGTGCAAAGAGAGCATTCCAGCATGGCGGTGATTGCAGGTTTGCAGGAGTCAGAAACGCTCCAAGAAGATTATGAAAAAGCAAGAAGCTTGGTTAAGGAAGCAATTGACAACAACACAGGAGATAATAATTTAGTTGTCGATTGCTTCCGCATTGGCAAAAAAATTGACCAGAAGCCAAGACTCTTGAAAATTCGTTTTCAAAGTAATGGTGCCAGAAACCGGTTTGTGAGGAGTAATGGAAAGCTGCGTAAGACTGAACTCTTTAAAAACGTTTATGTAAGACCATCTCTTACAAGTGTGCAGCGCAAAGAACAGATTCCATTACTGGCAAAGGCTAAACAACTGAGAAATGAGCACCAACGAAAAGTATTTGTTCGATATGGTGATCACGGTGATCCATATTTGTTTGATTCTGATAAAAATTGTATTCTGGAAATTAACAGCCAAGACAAAATTTCAAAATAGGACAAAACGCAACCCAGTTGCAGTAAAATAACAAGTAAATATAATAGGTGTAAAAATCAATCAACTGAAATGCTTCAAATGATATCACTTAATAGCAGATCTCTTCTAAATTATTTAAATGAGTTTGAGCTGTTAATTTCCGGTTCAGATGTTAATTACGGGTCTCCAGATGTGATATGTGTTCAGGAGTCCTGGCTGAATGAGGATATACCAAATCAATTAATAATCAAAAGTTTTGATTACAACCTTCTCCGTAAGGACAGAACACAAAGCAAAGGGGGTGGGGTACTAACTTTAATAAATAAAAACATAAAATATAGTGAAATTGTAATCCATAAGAAGTATCATAATTTAGAGGTAATAGTGACTGATCTTATTATTACAAGTAACAAAATCCGTTTAATTAATGTATACAGACCTCCTAACATTAAAACTGAAGATGACTTATTATTATTAGACTTTATTAAATTTTACACAAATAATAATTCTAATACAACCATAATAATAGGTGACATGAATTTACCAGGGATAAGGTGGGATTCTGATGGAATTCTTAGCAACTCTCAAAATGAAAATAAATATTACATGTTATTTTTAGAATTAGGACTTTCTCAACTAGTTCTTGAGCCAACTAGAAACCAAAATTTTTTAGATTTATTACTTACAAATGACCCTGAGATTTTCAATAAAGTACAGCTGGCTGCAAATTTTGGCAATTCTGATCATGCTGTAATTTGTAGTGAAATAAACTTAAATCTTTATAAAAATAGTCATAAAACTGAACACTTGGTACCTGACTTTAAAAATGCGGATTATAGCAGCATAGCCCTGTTTTTAGCTTCTCAAAACTGGGATTTAAATTTTAAATATTTAAATACAGTCCAAGAGTACTGGAATAAATTTGTTGCAATTTTAACAAAATGTATTCAATTGCATGTGCCTTTAATAAATAAGCATAAAAAATATTCTAAGAAAAAAGTTCAGTATCCAAAACATATTTATAAACTCCAAAATAAAAAGAAAAAGTTGTGGAAAACTAGACATAGTAACAATAATTTTAAAAATCAATTTAAAACAATTTCAAAACTTTATGCAAATAGTGTCAAAAAGTTCAAATCAGATCAAGAAGAAGAGGTTCTTAAATCACATGATATTGGTTATTTTTATAAGTATATAAACAAATCGCTAAAATCCAAGGAAGCTATTCCTCCAATACAATGTGTAGATGGTAGTTTTGTAACTGAAGACTTTGAAAAAGCAAAAATTTTTGGTGAATATTTTGCTTCTGTTTTCACCAAAGATAATAATAATTTTCCATATTTTGAACCAAAAAACAATCAAATACTTGAAAACATAAATTTTACTGTAAGAGATGTTTTGAAATTTCTTAAAAAACTGCCTAATAAATTGTCTCGTTCTCCTGATGGCATTCCTGCTCTTTTTCTAAAGCGATTAGCAAAAGTTATTGCTGAACCCCTTTCTAAAATATTCCAAAAATCTTTTGATTCAGGTGAACTTCCAAGTGATTGGAAAATTGCACTTACTACACCAGTGTACAAAAAATGTTCAAAATGTCAAAAAGAAAACTATCGTCCAATCTCTCTTACATGTTTTTCTTGTAAAATAATGGAACAGATTGTAAAAGCTGAGCTTTCTATCTTTTTTGTAAATATATTATCTCACCTTCAGCATGGTTTTAAAGATAAAAGCTCAACAGTTACACAACTTCTTGATGTTTACAATGATTGGACTTTGGCCTTTCAAGGTAAAAAATCAGTGGATGTAGTTTACTTGGATTTTGCTAAAGCTTTTGATACTGTATCGCATCAAAAGCTTTTGTTTAAATTAAATAAATATGGAATTTCTGGTAAGCTTCTAAAATGGATAGAAGCTTTTTTAACTAATAGAGAAATGAAAATAGTAATAAACAATACTTTTTCGCCTTCATACCCAGTTACAAGTTCAGTACCACAGGGTTCAGTTTTGGGACCGTTTCTCTTTCTTGTTTATGTAAATGATATTGTCAATTGTGTCCAAAATTCGGAAATTAGACTCTTTGCAGATGATGCAAAGGTTTATACTAGTTTTTCAGACTCAAATGATAATAAAATTAAATTACAAGATGATCTAAATAGAATTGCCCAATGGGCCCAAGATTGGCAGCTCAATTTATCGGAAAATAAATGTGAAGTACTACATTTAAATATTTGTAAAAATGTACACAAAACGGATTATTACTTAAATAATAAGAAGCTACCTAAAACTAATATGGTAAAAGACTTAGGTGTGTTCATCACTAGTGACTTAAAGTTTTCAACACATTGTAAAAAAATAGCTAGTAAAGCTTTAAAAACAGTAAACTTAATTTTTAGATGTTTCAAATCTCAATCCATTAAAAACTATCTTATTGCTTATAAAAGTTTTGTTCGTCCTACTGTTGAGTATGCAAGTGTTGTTTGGAACCCATATATGACTAAAGATAAATATATTGTAGAAAAAGTCCAACGTTATTTTACCAAACGAGTTTTTAAAGTTTGTAACTTAAAAGATACTGGATATATAAACAGACTAAAAACACTTAATCTAGAAACTTTGGAGAAAAGAAGAGAAAAGATGGATATGTTTGAAACATTTAAAATCTTAAATCAACTGGTAAACTTAAATCCTGAGAAATATTTTGTTCTTAACCCAAATTCAACCAGAGGACATTCAAAAAAACTTAAAAAAGAGCACTCAAGAGTCAATTGTAGAAAATACAGTTTTTTTAATAGAGTTATAAGTAAATGGAATTATCTAAATGAAGATCAAGTTAGTTCCAAAACTCTGTACCAATTTAAAAAATCTTTGATGAATTAACTAATGGAAATTATAATGGCTAAATAAAGAGCTTTATTTTTTTAAAGCCTTTAGTCATTTTTTTTCTAGTAAATCTAAATCAGCCAGGTCTTCTCTCAATTTTGTGATTTTTGGTGTTTTTGTAACTCAACTGGGTTGCAATCACATTTGTGTTTGTTTTGTCCATTTTACTGTTTTCTTGATGTATTACTAGAAAAATAAAATCTTGAAATTCTGAGAAGAAATCCCCTGCCGCCCTGCTATTTTTCTTTTTTGTGCAGAAGTGTCAGGGGGAATCTGTGGAGGGCTTTGGGAAATCCCAATATAACCCCTCTTTAGGGTTTTTTTTTTTTCGGGGCCAGGGCCCAATTTTTTTTTCCTTTTTCTTGTTCGCGGGGGGTTGGACTTTTTCCCTTAAAACCAGTCCGGATCTATACAAAAAGTTTTAGGAAAAAGGAGAAAAGTTTGTCACGAACTAAACGCTCCATTGTCTTGCAACAATTAGAGGTTAAAGAAATTGGACGATAGTTTCCTTTTCTGTTTTTAAGTTTTTGTTTTAAGGAATAACCAAGGCTAATAGTCAATCACTTGGAAGTTTTCCAGTTTCAAAAGATGTGTTAAAAATTTTTGCTAGTGGTTCAGCAAGCACTTTTGCCAAGCGCTTCAAAAAATATGCAAAATAAACAGTCAGGCGTTTTGGATAGCTTATTAGGCAATTTTTTTAAAGCTTTTAAAACATCTTTAGTAGAAAATTTCATAGTAGTTAATTTGTTTGTATTTTTTGGCTCAAATGGTGGAAGATTTCCATTATCATACGTGAAGATGGAACTGAAATATTCAGCAAATATTTCAGCCTTTTCAGAATCTTCCACTGCAAAAGTGGTCTTGTGCTGGCGTTCTAATTTCCGGACACCCACTCCCTCTGGGGTCTTATTGCGCGGGGGGGGGGGCAATTTCAAAACAGGGGGCAATAAAACGAGGGGCAGAAGGAAGCAAGGATCAAAAAAAAGAGAAAAAAAAGGAAAAAGGGAAAAAAGGACAAAACCAGCAAAATTAAGGTAAAATTAGATCTAAAATGACTTAAATGCATTAAAATAGGTTAAAAACTGCAAAAATTGTTCGAAGATGGCGTCATAATAGGTTAAAAATGGCGGCGCCATAGTTTTTGAGTACTTTTTCAATTTTTGGGCAGGGGGTGGGGGTGGGGGCACAGGCAAGTCCTATAAAGCGGGAGGGGGCATTTCCAGACCGTGCACAGG
The DNA here is from genome assembly GCA_030248175.1 of Microlaimidae sp. YZB2_3. Classification (NCBI taxonomy): domain Eukaryota; kingdom Metazoa; phylum Nematoda; class Chromadorea; order Desmodorida; family Microlaimidae; species Microlaimidae sp. YZB2_3. Next base: position 745 of record JASAMX010023628.1, on the reverse strand, counting down.
TCTGGATAATTTACTATTAAATTAGATAATTTATTTTTAAATTTAGGAGAAAAAAAAACACTGCAATTATGTTGTGTGGACAATGTGTTTATAAAAAAGGCAAATTCGTTTTATTAAATTCGGCAAATGCGTCGCTAAGATGGTATTTGAAGGAACACTTTCACTCCAGTTCTTCTGTTAATGGTATGAAAAAACGCGCTATTTGTGCTCAATTTTTTTAAATTAAATGAAAAGCATGTGTTTGTTTATTTCTTTTATTAAAAACAGCTTTTATTAAAAACATTAAAAGAAAGTCATGGCTGTATCCAGGATTTTGTGCAACAAAAGGAAAACTGAAGGTGTTCATTTCAACCTGCAGAATTTTAGGGTAGATATTTCACCTGGGGTAAAGCAGAAGAAAATTTCAAAAACCGCCTAGGGATGGAGAAATCATTGTTGGATTCGTCAAAATAAGAAGAGGAAATTTTAAAATCACTAAAAAATGCTTTAAAATGCTAAAGAAATAACTCTAAAGGTACAAGTCCTATACATGTACCAATTATCAGTTTGACCGATCAAAAAGTAAAATAGGCATATAAAACACTTTCATACCCCAAATCGGACATCATTTTTGAGGATATTTTTAAGTTTTTTTTAAATTTTTAAGGTTTTTTAAGTCTTTCCAAAAAATTATGAGCCCATTTAAGCCCAAAAATTGGCTATTTTTGGTATGTACAATTTATGCTGTTAAGGAAAAATTTTTATT
>JASAMX010023625.1:0-12298 GCA_030248175.1 Microlaimidae sp. YZB2_3 | reverse complement strand
CCTGAGACTTTATTGACATATTCTTTAGTTTTTCCTTCAGAAATGCGTTTTCCCGTTTCAGTTCACTTATTTGCTGTCGTAATAACAGCATTTCTTTGGCTTGTTCTACCTAAAATAAAACTTAAACGTGCATTGTTACAATTTAAATTTTGAATATGTATCGACCGGAATAAAACTCATTCAGTACTGGATCGAGTAAAACATGGACCAAAACTTGGAAAATTTTTAAAGCTTTGCTCCAAAAAAATTTCAAATACAAAATTTTAATCATGGTTTTATATTTAAGGAGTAGACCCTTCCCTGTGATAGGGGAATTGGATTCTGACGGTGTCTTGTAATATATTCATGGTGTTTTGCAATACCGGCTAAATTTAAACTTTTAAAAAAATTTAGTTTTAAAAATATAAGCCATTTACAAAGGGCTAGATTAGCCATTTCTTGAAAAATAGAATACATGCATATCGATATCAATTATATATATTTTATGTTAATTGCTAGACATCTTATTAATTGTGGCGACGCATCTCAGCTTTATTATGCGCATTTTTGTCGATAAATAATAAGACATGTAAAACCCAGTCCTAAAACCCTATAAAACCTTGTTTTTCAAACTAAACTAAAAATATTGGTGCCGATGCCTGAATTTCAACGAGTCGGTTTTTTTTTTGGTGCATATTCAGTCCTGTGCACGGTCTGGAAATGCCCCCCTCCCGCTTTATTGGAGGATTTGCCCTCCCCCCTTTTTATTGCCCTCTATCTGCCAAAAAATGAAAAAGTATCCTGAAATTTATTACGCCATTTTTGACCTATGATGACGCCATTATCGCGAATTTTTTGCAGTTTTTAGCCTATTTCAATGTATTTTAAGCCATTTTAGACCTATTTTTTACCTTATTTTCGCTTTTTTTGTCCTTTTTTTCCTTTCTTTTGTTCTCTTTATTTTTCCTTTTTTTCTCTTTTTTTTCTTTCTCCCCTGCTTGCCCCTTACGTTTTTTTGCTCCCCGTTTCAAAAAAGTTGCCCCCCGTGCCCCCCCCCCGTTTTGGAATGGCTCCTACCAATAAAACCCGGGGGGGTCAGTGCACAGGTCTGCATATTTGGACTGCTTTCTCTATTTTCGAACCTATTCGAAAAAATTTAAGTTACCGCAAATTATAAGAGAATATTTTCTAAAAGCTCTGTTTTTAACATTTTCATTTTTCTCTTTGATTTTAGGAGAGGTGCTAGTTTGTAAGGGTGGTGCCAAATTTGAGATCAGGGGGCAAAGAAAACAAGGGATAAAGTGAAATTGAGTCGGATTTATTTTAATAATATTGCAGAATTACCGATTATATTCCAATGGGAAACAGTACCGGTATTGCTTCCCATTGGAATATAATCGGTAATAAAATTTTTAGATTTAATAAGCCATAAATTTGGTGTTAATTTGGACAAAATTTTTTTTCATAAATCATAAAAATCAAATTTCTGCGTTTTAATTATTTATTTTTTTATTTACAATAAAAAATTCAATTTTCATCAAACAAATTACACTACTATACGCTTACCATTTTCCAGTATTTGACACGTCCGATCAATTTAAAGAAGAAGTTTTTAATAATTTGTAATAACTATATACGTATCACCATCACAACAAATATCAAACATATATTATCTAACTAAGCATTAGTCCTTAGTGACAAAATAGTTTCAAATTGCTTTGGTAAATTAAAATATTTTGCAGCTTATTTAAAAGTTTAAAAGAATTTGATATAGGGTAGTGCATTTAATTTCGGCACTTTTCCCAATTGGACATTTTTGATTTTGGACTATATCTTTGGTAATCCTGGACGGAATACGACGTTTGATAGCTCAAATGAGAGTTAATTATATGTAGATGACTGTCGTGAGCTTTTTATTTGTTATGTTATGATATTTTCATGTGAAATTGTATGATTTATAATTTTAAGAAATTGTTACTCGTTTTTAGAACATGGGATTTCATGATTACGCAATAAATCGGTTTAAAAATTAAACTGTCCTGGTAAAATTTAGTCTATTTTCCGAATTTTTAGTCCCCGTGGTTTTAAGTTGCGTCTGTGGTGAGCAATCGTTATAAAATAAAATAGTGTAATTTCGGCACACTATTGCTGTAGGTAAAAACGGGTTGAATTCAGTGGTCGGGTGTTAAATTGTAGTTGTAAATAGTTAAAAGACAACGTTGAAATGTGTAGGAGTCATAGCACTGAACTTAAACTCGATTAAGGGGGTCTTTTTAAAAAGTGCCGAAATTAAATGCACTTTTTTCCCAAATTTTCCTCATTTTGATACCACTTAAGATTTTAGCTGTAACTTTTTGCCAGTTACACGTTGAACAACAAGTAGAAGCTTAAATTAAAGAAAACTGTCTGGAGATAATGATAGGCTTTTAAATTTTTGAAAATGACGATTTTTTGACTGAGAAACAATCGATTGTTTGGAAAGTACCGAAATTAAATGCATACATTTAATGTCGGCAATTTTTCATTTTTTTAAAAACTGATTTAATTAAGTAAAAAAACAATTTTCGTACAGTGAATTTTTTATGACGCAACGCAGTATCGTAAAAGCTTTAAAATGAGTTATCAAACATGAAAATCAGGCCATACAATGAAAAGTTACATTGGAAAAACGAAAAAGTGCCGAAATTAAATGCACTACCCTAGCATAAAATCATAAACCCAACGCACTTCTACTTACTGTACATACCAACACAATAGAATTTAGATATTGTAATCAGTAGCACAGGTTGTTTACTTTACACTAAAAAAACTTAGTTGAAAAATGGATATATACCATGCTCAGTTTTAAAAAAACAATATTAAAGCTATTGTCAACAAAAAACACGAAGTAAATCAAAATTTGAGCAGGATAAATTAATCCTTGTTTTACAAGCTAAAGAAAAAAACTGTGTTCTTATCGGTTTTTAAAAAAACGTCATTACCGCACAATTTTAATTGGTCTCTTCATGTCTGCAATCTAATTTTCGACGTCAGCCAGATATAATTCAACCATAGTTGTCTAACTTAATTTTTAATGTTTTTTTTCTATTTAAATAAAAAAAATTTTCTGGTTTCAAACATATAAATGTTTTTTTACGTCTGGAAAACAATGCATAAAAATAAATCAAATAACTATTTTTAATGTCTTTCAAGACTTGTGTGCAAAATTTTATTATATTTTTTTATTTTAGCGCCAATTATAAATCCAGTTATTTTCTTATTTTAAAAGCATATTTTTCTATATAATCACGATTTAATTTTTTAACGCAAAATTAAACACAAAAATTTATGAGTTCATAGGTTAAAAAAATGGTTTTCAGAGAGAAAAATTATTTTGCATAAAAATTTATATGCAAATCATAATTTTTTTGTAAAAAAATTTTTTGCATAGTTTCAAAAAATGTACATTTATTTAGTTTTGCATAATAATATACAAAAAACATAATATATTATAAACATAATTATTATATTATCAACATATTTCGCTATAGGAGCATCTTAAAATGCAAGGTGTAACCTTAACCCAAGGTACAAGGTACTTTAACCCTTTGGAATTCTTTTCGCCCAAAAATCGCTGGGAATTCGCAGGAGGTATATTGCGTCAGTGCTGCGCAGTGTTAAACTTTGGGTCGAGAATCGGAACTAGGTTTAACAATGAGCAGCGATACCGCGGATTGTCTTCGGCGGATTTGCAGCGGAAAGAATTCCAAAGGTTTAAATCTAAGTAATCCTAGTATTAGACTTTATTCGTTTTGATTAATATTAATTAATGTATCAGGTCACTGTGAGAACAAAATTTTACTACACCAAAATTAATTCCCAACAGTTAAGGAGTTATTAACAAGAATACCACTTGGTTTAAATGAATGTTGTTTTTATTTTACCAGTTTTCAAAATAAAACCTTTCTACTGAACCGATATTTATGAAGAATAACAACCGCAATTTAAATGTATAGAAAGGTCTGGTAAAATTTTTTATGTAAAAAGAGGCGTAATAGACACAGACACCAAAAATTAAGGCATGTTCACAATTACGCAATGCACAATGCACGATGCACAATGCATTATAGTACCTGTTCACACCTACGCACAATGAACAATGCATTAAATTAAATTTTCAGCCAAAACTATCGTTTAATACGGGGTAAAAGGCTTATTTCTCTCATTAAAAAACAAAACCTAACAAGAATACTGTTGTTGCACATCCAAGGTGACAAAAAAAACTCAAATTAAACGTTGTTAGGATTTGAAAATCCTGAATATTAGACAGGAAAGCTAAAAAAAGTTAAAATCCTCTTTTTCTCTCTTTATTCTGCATAAAATTATTATGTTTTATAGTTTTTAAAAAAAAACATGCTTTAAATTTTATGTAAAATGAAATATAAAGTCGTTTGTTTAAGAATATTTATAATTTAATTAATTTTTTTAAGCAGAAGAGTTCTCAATGTACGTACTTTGCGGAAAAAATACGCAGTAATTTTCCAAGCGCGCTGCTACTCGCACAAAACTTGAAGAAACGCAGTTCCACATCTGATATGCATTGTGCAATGTGCATCGTGCATTGTGCGTAAGTGTGAACACCTATTTTCAGAGTTTTTATGCATTGTGCATCATGCATTGTGCATAAGTGTGAACAGGCCTTTACCCAACAATTGTTTATATGTGAAACAATTTTGAACAAAATATATGAAATTATAAATTATAAAACAAAAATGGAATGAACCATAGAATAAACTGTAATAATCATGAACGTACATTTTTTCTCGAGTTTCCTCTCACATATAATCGTTTTCGTTTTTTATTGTAAAATATGAGAGATTATTTAAGAAAAGGTGTAAGTTTTATTATTGGACTCATGAATTAGTATTCAGTTTATTCCTGGGTGCCTTGAGTTTCTGTATTATAGTTTAGCTTTTTATATTTTTTTTAAATTGTTGGTTGTAAGAAACTCTGGGATATTTTTGGAGTTATACTTTTGACTAATATCTCTATGCAAAACCTTCTTGGAGACTTCTATGCAAAACCTTTTTTTGAAATTTGTCTACATTTCCAATTTTCGTCATAGTTCTTCATAAAACTAAACAAAAATCATTTTACCCACTTACGTTAAACATTTTTCCTGACGAAGAAACACGTTGCTTGTTTTGAAACGTAGAAAATAATAAAGTTTTATCAACTTGAGGATAACGCCCGAAAACAATATTATTTTAACTAAACAGAAATCATGCTGGGATATTAAAAATTTGAAAGTTTTAAATTTGGGTTTAATTCCGAAAGTAATAAATAAATGCTGCTACAAAAAAACATCCCATATACCGAAAACGATGTCTGTTGTATGATGGTTTTTTACAACTTTTTTATAATTGCGAAATATAAAATTTTAAAAACAGATTTTCTTTTTATTTAGTATGCTTTTCTTATATAGTAAAACTTTGATTAACTATTTGGTAATATCAGAGAGAGAGCAAACAAAAAAAACACACCAACTATAAGAAAAAAGTAAAAAATATTGTTTTTAAAATAGCAGCAATTATTTAGTGCTTTTTTAAATTGAATTAAAACAACTTAAACTTTTTAGTATTCTACCGTGGTTCTTGCTAAGTTTTATTAATGCTAACCACTTCGTAAGAAATCTTTATTTTTTGAAAAGTGGTGTGTAACAAAACAAAATTAATTTTAACCAAGCGGTATTCTTTTTAATAACTCGTTAACCACTGAAATTGATTTTTGGTGTTATACAATATTTTTCCTTGTGTCTTGATACGTCGATTAGTAGTAAATAAAAAGCAAAAAATACACCACAAATTAGTTTTCTGCACCTAACGACTATTTTTAAGTATATTATGTATTTTTAAAGATTTTCAGTTCGGCAACTATGCTGGTGCAAAATAATTTACGGGTATAATTTGTCGTCATAGCGTTAATGTCAATTTGTCGCCCTCTTTCTTCTGTATAAATTTGTTTGAGAAACCTCCGGAATGGATGTTTTAGTCGGACAAAGTGCAGAAAGAATAAAACGCCGTAAAACGGTAAACTTTTAACGTCCGCCGTCTTTTTTCATTGAATTTCAACGACTTTAACTTGTTTCTACATTTCTTCTTTTATGTTCGAAAACATTTTGGCTGAAAAAAATTTCAACCAAATTATTGCTGTTTTTTTGTATTTCGGCGAAAATTGGATAATGTGAAAAAATTGTTTTTGACGACAAAAAAAACTATTTTGAAAATGTTTACCATGTAAATATATTTGATTTCTTTGTGATTTATTTAGATTTAATAATATTTAACATAAAAGGTTTTAACCAAATGTCCAAACTGGTAAACTTTTGCAATAAATATTTTCATAATATGTTTTTAAAAAATACGCCTCGCTAACTACGTACCCACCTCTGTTTATAATTTATATATACTATATTTTGACCAAAAAATTATTTTTACATATAAAGCGTTTGTAACTGATCACTAAAATTATCAAAGTGAATGTTGGAAATTTACTGGCTGAAATGCCTTTGACTACGGTTATAATAATAACACGCAATATATTGAGTTTTTTTCTGTATATAAAACAATAGTTTTTTTGATTTTAAAGTATATTTTTTATATTCGTTTATAATCATCTTTTCGCAAACTCCTTCGTGACACATTCGTCATTCGCAGTGGTGGTATTTTATTAACCGCAGATAAGTATCACTTCTAAGGTGGCTACAATAATCAGACCATGGTGAGATTGAAAATTTAAGAAAAAAATGCATATGAATGTATAATATGTAACTCGTTTATTTTAACCATGAGAGAGTTTATATTCAACTCTGGTCAAACCAAAAGACCACTTCCACGTGAAAATTTTACACCGCAAAAGCCACCTTAAAGGTGTGGTGCGGTGGGGACCGGGACAGTGCGCTCCCGCAAATTCGCTCCCGGACAATTCGCTCGCGGGATATCCACAGGTCAATTCCACAGGATATCTCGCCAGCGCAATTTTTAGTGAAAAACTCATTTTCACTACTTTTGTTTACTCTTTCCTGTTATTGGTTTTCTGATTATAGTAAACAATAACCAAGATTTAAAAATCCAAATAGATTTGATTCACCACCAAAAAGATATTTCACGAATAAATTAACACAAAAATTTTTCTAATATTTTTTCTTAGAATCATTGATTACATTACTACCCACCGGTAATTTATTCTGACGAAATTAATGATTTTTTTAATTATTTTTTGTAAAATTGATGTGTAATTTATTGATTGTTTATTATTAATTTATTATTGATTTAATTGTCATATAAACTAACCTATTTTGTAAAACTATATAAACTATGTAAACTTAAAAATAAGTGAGCATAACAGAATGCCTAGTTTTTGTACATTATATTGTACTTATAAAAACAATGTTTATTATATTCATTTAACATTTTTTTATATTTCATAATTAACCAAAACAGCTTATTTAAAAAATGTATATGCAACCTTAAAAATATGAGAAAAAAACATTAAAATTAATATTAAAATTCATAATTAAAATTAAATGAGATCATATGAATGAATTTAAATAAACAGTTTTCTTTCGATTTTTAAAAAAAATAACTAATAGCTAAATTAATATTTAAATTAAAAAAAAATTTATGGTTGTTGACAGATTTTTTGAATGAATTTCCACCCATTCGAATTTTTTTTTTTTAAAAACCACAAAATGCTTTATTTTTAGAAAAGACTAACTCATTCCCTTTTTAAAAACCGATTTGTGGTTTTAGTACTAACTAATTCATGCTTTCCATGTACTAATAGTTTTGTTGTTTTAGACAACAACTAACGTTTTTATGGTTTTTATGTATTTACTAACTTATATTTTCTTTCCAGGTTGTTTTACAAATTTGATCACAGTTCTAATTGGTATCCATGGTTATTATTATAATTATTTCATTATTTCTTAATATAGCACAACAGTAAGCTTGAAACAAAAAATAATACCATACGAAAAACCACATTAGATACTAGAAACTCCATTTTTTTTAAATAAACCAGCAATATATATTATATAAACCTAATATTTTTATGACAGCGTTAACAAAATTACAGCCAGTGATAAAATTCTAACTAGTTGACTTCATAGATTGTATGGGTAACATAGAAGTACCATTTAAAATTGTGATGTTAAGATGACATACTTTTTAAAATATTTGCAAAGCAGATTTTTTTAAATTCACTATTTAAAAAAAATTACAAAAACCAGAAAACGTTAGCTATTAAAAAACGGCATTTTTGCTTTAAATCAATTAACTTAATGAAAATTTTTGAATAAGGTGTTTTATCTGTAATACTAAACTATTTTTGTTCAAACATTTGACTTTGTTGATTGTAAAGAGTTGACTTAATGCTTTCCTAAACTTGCCTTTCCCCCAGTAACAATCGCGAAACTTTTGTATTATTGCCTAGTTAAACCTTCCTATTACTGTGGGAAACTTTTGTTTCACCGTAGTGGTATTGTGGTATCTACACTTCACTGCGGTCTTTAGGTATTACCTATATCTTACCTACCTAGGTCATACCTAATACTTTTTGAGTGATTAGCGCCCAGTAAGCGAGCAATTTGAAACCTAGAAATTACCGTGGTAAAACTTACGTACTACAACTTACAACGGGTAGACGAAAATACTGCCATCGTGTAATGAAGGTTTCACGGCGGTAATAGGAAGGTTTTACGGTTATAACTGAGGAAAAGGCAATACGAGAACGGATTAAACCTGCAATTAATCGAGGTTAGATGAATTTAATGTATCTATAATTTTGTTACTAGCCAATATTTATAGCCGTCGATGAGCATACAGTAATTTGAAAAAATTTACATAACAGCTCAAAATTAAATTAAAATAAAAACACACAAAAACATTATAAAACGTTTTTGAAAAATAAAAATAAACTTTACAAACATTGACAGTTTGTAAAAAGTGGGGGGGGGTGGACGAACCAAAAAATCTATGTTCTTGCTGCAATTACCTAGGCATACATAAAGGGTACTTAATTTTTCATATTTTATTAGTTTTGAAAGAAAAAAAATTAAAAAATATTAAAAAATCAAAATATAAAAATAACTTATGAATTTTATTAACTGAAAAGCTAAGATCATAAATTGATTGTTCGGTTAGTGAGATATGCTAACCTATATATTTTTCGTATAAATCACTTTTAAACCAACAGTTCTACAAACCTACAATTCCACAAACCAATCCGTTTGCAAAACACACATAATTTATTTTTTCATTCTAATTAACTGAAATCGTTAATTGTAAACGGATTTTTACACAACTCCGCAGAAAAAAAGCTTATGTACCCAAAAACTTTAAGTATAAGTTTGATTTAAATTACGACCAGAGTTAAATAAATAAGTCTATTTTGTTTTAGCAAAAAAAAGTCGGGTACGGTGTGGCTTTTTTTATTTTTGTGTTGTTTATTAACCGTTAATTTCGAGCCATAAACAAAATGTTTTTAATTAAAAAATGAGTTAAATAAATTATTTTAGTTTTTTTAACTTTTTAAACGAAGTTTTGCTACTCAATTCAGCTTCCAATGATAAAAAGTGGTGGATTAAAAAAATGCCCCACAACAATATTGAAATTAGCCGATTTCGTTTTTTATTTATAAAAAAAATTCTATTCATTTGTTAATGGTCGGAATTTAACTAAATTTATGTTTTTGGCTCTAACCTTCGAAATTTCGAAAAGTAATCATAAAATTTCGCTAAATTCCAAAAAGTAATCAATGAATAGGACTGTTTTCCAGGAAAAAAATTCAGCCACGATGTTAGTTTTTTTTAAATTCGTCTGTGCTATGTTTATAATCCATGGTTATTTTTAAACTATAAACCAACATTTTAAATCAAACCAAGTAAAATAATTGTTTTATTTCTTTTAAAGTGATAAATGAATTTAAAAAATTTTGTAACCACTTTGGTTGGGTTTATTTTCTGTTTCCCAGATATAACAAATACCCATTAAACGTTATGTAGAGAACCGTCACACCTTCAATGTCCGATGGTCTAGTGGTTTCAGGCGGTGGGCTTTAGACTGTAAGGTCGGGATCTGAATCCCCAAGTGAAGTTCTTTTTGTTTCGGAAAATGAAACTATCAAAATTTCATTAAACTTATCAAAATCCAATTACATAAAAAAATTCAAGTTTTTTTAGATAATTAAAAAAAATCAATTAATTGATTAATGATTGGTATTAATAAACAGAAGAAAGAAATAGACCTGCTAGTGATTGATGTAGATACTGGATTTCTACTAGCATTTTCATATAGGCACAAAAAAATTGGAACCAATTTGCTGTAATATAAACAGCTTCTTTGAGTCTGTTGTGTAAATATCGTTATAATTTATATATATGATTGATACTTAAATTAAAAATTCTCCAAGAAATATTGTTTTGCATTATTGTTGTGGATTTTATATGTAAAATAATCTTCCCTAAAAATAATTTTAATTTTAATAATCTTTCCGTATATTCTATTCTACCACAAAAAAAAAACTAATTTTAATTTATATGTCTCGGTATAAAAGTGAATAGGAGGCTTCACTGGGGATTCGTTTCCAAGACCTTCAAGTTTGAGGCAGACCGCCTTAACCACTAGCCTTTGAGCCCGGTAACAAGAACTTAAATCTTGGAGTACTTAGATCCTGGAGTCCTTAGATCCCGGAGTCCTTAGATCCTGGAGTCCTTGAAATCCTGGAGTCCTTGCCTTCTAGTTGCGTCGTTTCGAGGCAAACTGGAAAGTACACCGACACCGTCCACCGACACCGGCCGATTTCCAGGATTAGGCTTATAGGCTTAGATTTAGGCTTAAGCTGTTTAACTTTGCCGCCATCTGCCAAGGATCTAAAGACTCCAGGGTCTAAGTTCTCCCAATCCATCGGGCCATCTGCTGACTCTCGAGTAAAATCCTACTTATATATTCGGTGTTCGGTTATGGTCGTAATTTTATTTTTTATGTTCGCATTTTTCGGAATTAAACATTAATAACTACATTATTACAAATCCAATGTTATATAATTTTACATAGTGTATTATATTAATACTAATGTTTTTATAAGTCCCCATTTTGTTTAGTTGTTTGACATGCTGAAAAGTTTTTCTGGAGGCTCGGTTTTGGTTTTAACCTAGGAATAAGATGGTTTGGTTTTGGTTTTGTCTTTCACACTTGCGGTGAGTCCGGAATCATTTTGTGGGTGTGGTTGATATGAATTTGACTGAACTGGCTCACTTTTGGGTATGTTATTGCAGTTAGGTTGTGGGTTTCAGTTGTCAAACGCGTTTATCTTTTATTTTATTTTTATTTTTATTTTTTTTGGTTTTAATTATGTAAATGGTACATACAATTTCAAGTGCAGTTTTAACTAGCTTATGTATGTTTCCTGTTATTTTAACAAAATAAAATTCAATTCAATTCAATTCAAATCCAATAAAATTTATATTTTGCCTTTAGTGTTTACATGTTTATGTTAATGTTACACTGCAAATTTTATAGAAGTTTTCATTTAAATATTATTTTAAAATCAACTTTCTGCCTAATGTGTATTGGAATTTTACTATGTAAAACGCTTTATGTTGAAATAATCTATTCTGTACGTGAAAGATATTGCTCAATAAGTATACCGATTTAAGTTACAAATCATGTTAACAAAAAAGTGGTTATTTTTTACTTTAATTTGATACCTCCATTGTTAAGATTGGTGATGTATTTGTTTTAAACGATCGCGTTTTTTTGTACAAAAAAACCCTCGATTTATTCGCTAAAACACGAAGTGAAGAAAAGAAAGGTTGGGCAAACTTTACAAAATTAACTGCCGTTGTTTGATGTTTTAACGAAAAAATTAAGGGTTTTATGTACGGAAAAAGGAAATAACGTTCGACAAATATTGCACCAATCTCTACTTATTAAGGTATAAAATTAAAAGTAGAAAGTAGCCGGTTTTGTTTTTTTTTTGAATTCATAGTTTGTAACGTAAATCGTTATAGCCGTTCAGTAAATTTTTCATGTACAGAATTTTTGAAAAAATGCCATTTTTGAGGGGTCATAAGTTCTGAACCACTGGAGATATTTTGTTGAAAAAATTTTGCGGGCTATTTATTGGGGTAGAGGGTAAATGTTTTTACAAAATTTATCAAAAATCGAATACAAAAAGTTTTTATTCCGCACACCGCACTTTTAAGTATTGAGTCAATCGGGCTGAAGTCTAAAACCGTCGTAGTTTTTGTGTTAAGAAACCCTAATATCATATTTGAAAG
>JASAMX010023624.1:0-15813 GCA_030248175.1 Microlaimidae sp. YZB2_3 | reverse complement strand
CACACATGATTATTATAATTATAAACTGATTTTCTCAAAATGCTTTTGAAATCAGTGCTAAATACCCATTTATAGTGCTTAAAAAATATCTGTCGAATCTATATTGTCATACCTCTGAAAATTTATAAAAACAATTCCTAGTAATCCACCCAAAATGACTATATTAAATACTTATTGCTCATCTGACGATCTGCTAATGTAAATCGTTCTATTTTATCACAAGGAACTGCAATTGAAGTTTTTATTGGTTAATTAAAAAATTTCAATCAATCAAATTTCTTTGGCCCACCCAAAGCGGCACTTGGGATGTTTTAAGCCATAAGGGTTTGTGAATGCAGCTACAGGCTGCAGCATGTTTATAAATTAATGAATACAAATTGCAGGTTAAAAACTGTAATGTTCTTGAATAAAACGCAGCGTATTTGCCATGCTTTTTGACTATGCATACATGCATACATGCGACGCAAGTAGCAACCAAAGGCGACGCGTAACCAAGACTGCACGTGAAACAAAAACAAAAAACAAAACAAAAACGGTTAAATAAAACGATTAAAAAACCGTTTTTATCGATCCCCGGCCATCTCTGAACTGTATAGGGATGGGGGGAGGCGTCTGTACACAGTGACACAAAGAACGCCGTTGGAAAACCGGTAGTGAAAAGTTTTTTTACGGCAACTGTAACATTCTTGACGCGTTTTTACAAGACTTAAAAACATGTCGCGAACACCCGGGTAATTACAAGATAAGGCCCCGTTTTTACTTACATACAACCTTTCTCTCTAAAATGATGCCGTCAATGGCAATTTTGGCCAAAAAAATTCAACGTTTTCTTTCAAATTTTACAATAATTTAGCCAACTAATCAGTTGATTTTTAGCAATAATTTACAGTTATTTCATTTGAGAAACAGGGTTTAATGCTCTGCAGGAGAGCCATATAATATCAAATCTTGTTTCTGCAAAAACACTATAAAGGTGCCGCTGATATCATCTCCCATAATCCATAACTCATTGCTCATTTGTTTTTGACGTGCGTGGCAGAAAAAATTGGACGCAGGTAAAGGCAACAGTTGAAGATCTTAAAAATACCGACCTTAGATTCAGGCTGTTAAAGTGCTTTAAATGATGACAATGTTATTTTTGCTATACTCGACCGACAATGCAATTTTTAGAAATTTACAGTGACAAAGTGAATAAGTGCAGGTTCAAACGATCGATGTTTGTGCAGTTTTCATGTTCAGAATGAACCTGTTGTTTGACATATCTAAAATTTTTAGCATGAGTTTTAGTTTCCCCTTTTTGTGTTTCATCACCTTTGTGCAAAAAGACCTTAGCAAAAATTGTTTTTATTGTTTTTGCCGAATCATCAGTTAAATGAAATTTTTAATATTGGTTTTTCAATCACCCCAGCAGTGTAAAAAGGTGTCTAATAACTGCTATGCAAATGCATATGCCCAATTTTTTACAAGGTCAAATGAACATCAAAAGTTCCGTCCAAAGTCCATATGTCGAACGGGGTCAATCTTAAACACAGGAAACGACCTTAAAAGACACTCCCCCAATGTGCGTGTCATCATCATACCATTAAATCGTTATCAAGAGAATGACCAAGATATCCTTTTATTTCACAAAACAACTTAACAACATTCTAAGTTTTTTCTTTCGTCAAGTTTGCCTGCTTTAATATAAACCCAAAATGTGGAAAGTAGCATTTTAAAATATGGGAGAACACTTTACCTGTTTACTAGTAAAAACCCCAAAGGCTTCAGGGCAGAGTGACCACACGCCACATTTGAATAAATAGAAAGAAACCATTCACTCTTTTAAAATTCATACACACGTGCGTGCAGCGCTTTTCCATACTCCAATGCGACATTTACAAAAGTCACTATTATGTCCACATTAAAGCGATTATAAACAAGTAATTAAAATAATACATCAAATAAAAGTCGCGTGCACTTCCTTCCTGTCTTGAATTAATTTGGAACACGCAAAGCAGGCATCACGCCCGGCCCAATTTCTCATTTGGAAGTTTTCACTTTCCCTTAGGCTTTCCTTTTTTCCAAATCAGCAGTTGCATGCTGACAGCTGCACATACCCACATAGACATACACAAACCCTATCTGCCTTGTCTTAAAAATCGTACAAGTAATAAATTTTTAACGATTTCCGGTTAATCTTTTGTTTTAACGTATGGGAAATTAGGTTCAAATTCGAAGCGGAGCAAATTGCCGAATAAACAGGTTTTATAGACGTTTTATGTTTACTGTATTAAATCACTAAAGCCAAGCAAAATGCATTTATGCATTTATTTATCAGGCAAAAATGCATTTATACAAACCGAAAATGCAATTATTTGTCAGGCAAAATTCGCATTCTTCATCATTAACATTGTCAGATTAAGCTTGTTTTTAATTACGTATATTTTTCTTTGCAGAAAACTCTTTTGACCGTTGTTTTATAGTGGTGTTTATTTTACTTAGTATATTATACTATTTAACATAGGAATAATTTGCGGCAAAACAATCTTTAATGTTTATTTTACATCCACACATGTTTCATGTCATCACTACTTTACTTGTGTAAAAATATATTGCATTTATTTTGTGTCTGTTCTTCACTTTGCAACTCAACAGTCCAAAACTCAATCAGCCTTCTTTGACCTTTATAATTCACCACAGGTAAACAACAGCCACACGCTTTTAGCAACAGGAATAAACACTGCTATTGTATACTGTGCGGGAAGTACCTCAGTATTGCGGTATAAAACTAAACTGTATATATATATACACAAAAGAAAGAGTCAAATTCAAGTGGCTGGTAAGAAACAAAAGTAAACTGACATTTTAGAAATTCTCCTGTATATTAGTGCTGTGTGTCCTGTCCATGTAAATAACAACACGCCTCAGTTGTTTAAGTTGTTCAGCTAACAAAAACAAGCAAAACATGATAAATTCTCACGACGAACGCACCCAGCAAATCCGACCCTGTCGGCTTAGATCAAAAGCCGATCGAAAAGGCGAGGGGGAGGCGCTTATTCCTCCGTAGAAGTAAAAAAATCAAGTCATGCAGCATTCCTTCTTAGCTTTTTCTTTAAAAAAGTACCGCGTGCATTAATGTTTTACTGATTGTTTGTTGTTTGCTTATAGGTTGTCTGGATAAGTTCAAAAAATATTTTGAAAATTAAATAAAACTGCAGAGTCAAAAAATTCTGCTCTGCAAGCATAGGTGAGAAAGGGGGGGGGGGGCAGGGTGGGGTCCACCCCCCCTCGCCTCGAAATTTTGGCCCCCCCCTTAGCCTCGAAAATTTAGGGCCCCCCCTCCCCCCAAATTTCTGAATTTTTTACCCCTGAAGCCTGACCCCCCTCTAGATTTTGAAATCTGACCCCCTCGGGAAAATTTTAGGTACCTTTTTTATACTAAATTTTCTTCCAAAAACGTGGATTTTCATCACATATTCATGCTTTTACACCCTTTTTATACATGAATATGGCTTTTTATTCAATAAAATGTAGTATTATCCTATAAAAAGAACAATTATTAAAGTTATTATGGTTTAAAACTGTTTTGCTTTGGACACCGGACCCCACCTGACCCCTCTCTAGATTTCAAAATTTCGCACCCCGGGTCGACCCCCCCTAAAAAGCTAGGGGGGGGGGGTCCGGACCCCCCTGGGACCCCCCTCCTAGAATTTAAAATTCGATTTACCCCGGGTAACCACCCCCCTAGCTTCCCCGACCGTGCTCACCTATGTCTGCAAGTAGTAAGTTTTGTTCCACTGTACTAGAATGTGGTAAATTAAACAAATATTGGATTGGATTGGCATGCAATAATTTCATAAAAAAGCCTTAAATTTATAATTTTTTGTTACGTTCTGAAAAAATGATTTCAATTTCTTGCAAATTGTATAACTTACAAATATTACAAATAATTTACATATTGTATTCCATACCAAATTTATACAACTTTAAATTCCAATCTTAAAAAACTGCTAAGCTAGCGAGAAAGTTCACAGGAATGTACTACACCAAGGAATTTTTTATGAACTTCTAAAAAACTTTTTGCTCATTTGCTTTGATTTACTTTTACCGCTAGTTGTTTAGAAAATTTGAATAATATGTTCTTTCATCTTTTCACTGACTGTGTCCCCAAATCAAAAGCTTGGTAGTTAGTGTACGTATGCCTAGCTTTGCGCTAAATTTATGGATATTTCTATCTGTTGCTTCTTTTAAAAACTAGGTACCTATTGTGAATTCCTCGGACTTTTTTGCTACCAACAGACCACCATGAAACTTTTGATACCATACATGGGCACGGGGGGGGGGTGGGGGGGGTTAACCCCCCCCCAAATTCTGAGAAGCGGGGTTTAATCCCCCCACCAGAAGTGGGGGGGAGGAGAAAAGTAACCCCCCCCCCCCAATTTTGGAAAAAATGAAGAAAAAAAAATGTCTTTAAAATGACTTCTAACTGCCTCCAAACTTAAGTTTTGAGGCAAAATGAATGTTTTAAGCAATAAAAAAGCTCAAAAATGCAAAATAAAAAGGGCTTTTTGACCTAAAATTAGTGTTTTTAACCTATTTTTCCTTCAAAATCGAAAAAACGATATGGGCAAAATGCACTCCAGAAAAAAAAACGATATGGGTATTTTGCGTTTCTCGGATTTTAACCCCCCCTAATTTGGGGTTTAACCCCCCCCCACACCGGACCAACATGCCCATGTATGTTTGATACCTTATGCGTTTTTAGAATTTAACTATAATAAACTTAAAATAGTTGGAGAATACATTTCGTTAAAATTAAACCTCGTTTTTAAAGCTTAAAACGGATAAGAAGTAAGCGCTGGTAAAACGTTTTACTACGTTTACTTGAGAATAAAATAATTTCGACATGAGCTGTGTGTTTGTTTGCACATCTTGCAAAAATATTTTATCAAAATGACAAGCCTTAATTCAGTAAAATCTTACTTTTTTTCGATGCCTAAGCAGCTTACCAATAAAAATTTTTATCTTACACTTCGTGCAGAGCATTTTTCAACTATGTGTCGAGTGCATCGCAAAGCCACAGAAGTGGTAGTAGAAAAAAAGACAAAGAACTCTTCACCAATGAAACTAATAATTTATGTTTTAAGCTCCAGCCAGACCCCAACTTCACACTTCCGTTTCGCATAGGTTTCCGATTTCTTTAAAGTATGCGCTGATTCAAACAGACGATTGTTATTATATAAACCAAGAATAACATTTGTAAGATAGATACATTAATAAAACTTTCGTTAAAATCAACTGTTCCATTAGCCAGATATCCTCACTGAGATTTTTTTGTTAAGTTTCGAAATACCTAGATATTATATTAGCCCCACCTTATGATTTATGTCCTTTTCAAAATGAAATTTGATCTATAGATTAGTTTTCCTCAGGTTGTTTGCATTGCAAATAATACCATAATTTTTTTATACTAAAACCGTAATGAAAAACTGTCTAACCTTTTCGTTTAACTTTTTTTATTATATTCTACTAAGACTTGTACAATGCCCCCCCATAGATAAAATATGTTTTTTTTTTTTTTCTTTCCGCAAAGCGGGGGAGAGAGGGGTCCTGCACAGGTCGTATTATGACCCCCAACTAGATGTAGATTTAATTTGTGCGGCCAAAATTCTTTTTCTACCAGTGAACCCCGTACCGTATCCTTTGGAAAAAAATGCGGCCCGCCCACCCCCCCCAGGGCCCCCCCAATTTTAAATACAAATAAAATTAAAAAAAGTGTATATTAATCAAATCATTACAACAAATCATTAGTGTCTTTCTTTGCGGCCCCGCAAAAGCAGTCATACATGAGCATACCCAAGCTAGGGGTGGCTACCCTAGGAAGTGGCCCTTTGAAAGCAGGGGGGGTCCGAGGCCTACCCCGCTCTTGGGGGGGGAGGGGTCGACCTGGAACCCGTTTGGTCTAGAGGGGGTCGGCTGGTTTTCCGTTATTTATCATTGATTTAAGTTTATAGCCTCCAATATAGATTTTATCCCAGGGTGGCGCTATGGGCGGGGGGGGGGGGGGCTGGACCCTTCCCTCCCCCCTAATTTAACCCTCCCACACCAATTTGGAAGTATATTTTTTAATTTTCTGTCAAAAACACAGGTTTTTAGTTAAAAACAGTGTTTAAATACACTTTTTAGGCCTAAATAGGCTGTTTTAATACATAAAATTCAATATTAGACCTAAAAACACTTAAATTATTGAGTTTAAAAAATTTTGCTAGAAAAATTGGGACACCCCTGAAAAATGTTTTTGGTTTCTCGGTTTTCCCCCCCCTAAATTTTTTTGGGGAAATCTCGCACCTTCCGATGGGTCGAGGGGGGGCGGTTTCTTTGGGGGGGGGGGGGGGCGGGGCGGTTGTGTATTTCGGGGGGGGGGGGGGGGGGGGCCCCGCCCCCCCCCCCTAAAGAAGCCAGGGGGGGGGGGGGCGGGCCCTCCTGGGGGGGGGGGTTGGGTTGGGTTTTTGTTGGGGGGTTTCGGAGACTTTCGCCCCCTGCTACACCCTGGACACCCCCCCTCTAACAAATTTTGGTCTTCCATCTGGCGGTGGACCCACCCCCCCTAGCGGACCCGACCAAAAACATCTATGAATGCCCCTGGCAAGATTTCACGAGGATAATAGGCCAAAAAACCGCAAAATTTTTTCGAAATCGATAAAAAATGGCAAGAAAAATATCGAGATATATGTATGTATACTATAGAAAGTGACCGCTGAGCGAAGCAAAGCGGAAAAAATTTTTGATTTTTGGGGGTCAATTGGGGTACTTAAATTATTTTATAGTATAGCGGCAAGCGATTAGCAAGGCGCTAGAAAATTTTGAATTTTTAGCCTCTGAAAACCCCCAAATTTTACTATCTGGCAACCATTTCGGGGGGAGGGGCGGCCGCCCCCCCCCCGCCCAACCACATCCTTATTTTCCCCCTGTCCGACCGTTTCGGAGGAAGGGGGGGGGCGGCCGCCCCCCCTGCCTACGTCCGTGGTTGGGTTTCAAAATAAAAGATTTTGGGGTAACTGGGGACCTAGATTTTTTTTCTTGGAGGGGGGGGGGGGTCCGAAACCCCACCCTACCCCCCATGGGGGGGGGGGGGGGGGGTTTTTTTTTTTCCCATGTATATGGGGGGGGGGCGCGGGGGCAATTTAATAATGAAATTAAAAAAAACTAAGTTTTTTTTTATCTACATTTAAAAATGTGTTTAAAACGTAAAAGGAAGTGTTAAAAGACAAGACACAAAACGAAGAAAACTGAGATAATATCAATTAAACGACGCGAGGGAAGGTTTTTTGACTATAATATGCTTTTGAGGAGAAGTTTCTGTATTAATATTAGAAATCCTCCCAAAAAAAAACGAAAGGTCCCCCTACAAAAAAAATCTTCGATTTGGCGCCCCCCCCTGCACCACGATGCAGTATAAAACTTAACCCACTCAGACTCACCGATTTTTTTTCCGAGTTTTCGTTAGTTCGTTCCTTTTCCCCTGTTAAAACCTGGATTATTATTCCCCAGCAATTAGAGGATTGAACGCCGTATGGTAAGTTATCCGCTGGTATAGCTGTCTTATTATGCAGGCGTAGCACAAGTTTCTCGCAAACAAGAGGTCATTCTGTGGAGATGGATTACTTGACAAATAGCAGGACCCTTTCTACCCTTTCCAAAAGCCAAACTGTTGCTTAACAAAGAGTGTGGAGGTGCGGGGGGTTCCCAACGCCATCCCACTAGGGGTCTTATTATTAATACGCTAATTGGCCGGGTGTTTAGGCATGGCGCCCCCTGGTGCCCAGGACCTATATTTCCCTCATAAAGAAGAGTTATAACCTCTCCTATCTTGGTGTCCGCCTCGCAAAAATACGCAATCCTTCATATCGTCATCACTTTGGAAGAACGACTCGCACGCAACACACAAATCGTCACTATCGAGCATATCTTGGTAACAAAGCGGTTAATTTATTAGATAGGTATGCTTATTCAATTGTTTTTGACCACGTTATACTATGATCGTATTTTCCAAACGTAGAACGCCTCACCACAAGTCACAGGCATAGATGTTTTTGGTATGTTCCGCTAGTGGGGGGGGGGGGGTCCACCCCCGGGTGGAAGGCCAAAATTTTTTAGGGGGGGGTCCAGGGGGGTCCGGACCCCCTTGGCTTTTTAGGGGGGGTCGACCCCGGGTGCGAGATTTCAAATTTAGGGGGGGTCAGGGGGGTCCAATTTTTCAGCAAAATTTTTTAAACTCAATAATTTAAGTGTTTTTAGGTCTAATATTGAATTTTATGTATTAAAACAGCCTATTTAGGCCTAAAAAGTGTATTTAAACACTGTTTTTAACTAAAAACCTGTGTTTTTGACAGTAAATAAAAAAATATACTTCCAAATTGGTCGGGAGGGGGGGGGGGAGGGGGGTCCAGCCTTCCAGGGGGGGGGGGGGGGTAGGTCGGACCGCTCTCGAGCTTGGGGGGGAGGGGGGGCCCCCTGGATTTTTTCCAGGGGGGGGGTCCAAAATTTTGGCTCTAGGGGGGGGTGCACCCCTCTGTCCCCCCCCAAAAACATCTATGGTCACAGGTGGCGTTAGTTTTATAATTAAGTAAACTTCGACTCCTTCTGCCTTACTCTTTCACAGAGGACGGTTGTGTGTGTGTGTGGTTATACGCGTGACGTGTGGGTATGGAAGCCCGGAGTCAGCCGGGGCGGTCGGCCACCGCCGGCCAGCTGCCACTCCCTCAGTCCGTGCCGGTGCCGGCCCGTGTGGAAAAAGTGACGATTTGCGTGTAAGTTGCGTGAAACTTGTTCTTCCAAAGTGATGACGATATGAAGGATTGCGTATTTTTGCAAGGCGAACACGAGATAGCAGAGGTTATAATTCTTCTTCATGAGGGAAAACAAAGGTCCTGGGCACCAGGGGGCGCCATGCCTAAACACCCGGCCACGATTAGCGTATTAGTAATAAGACCCCTAGTGGGATGGCGTTGGGAACCCCCCGCACCTCCACGCTCTTTGTTAAGCAACAGTTTGGGGGCTTTTGGAAAGGGTAAGGAAAGGGTCCTTCTATTTGTCAATTAATCCATCTCCACAGAATGACCTCTTGTTTGCGAGAAACTTGTGCTACGCCTGCATAATAAGACAGCTATACCAGCGGATAACTTACCATACGGCGTTCAATCCTCTAATTGCTGGGGAATAATAATCCAGGTTTTAACAGGGGAAAACGAACGAACGAACGAAAAATCGGAGAAAAAAATTCGGTGAGTCTGAGTGGGTTAAGTTTTATACTGCATATATACATGGGCATGGGGGGTAGGGTGGGGTTTCGGACCCCCCCCCCTCCAAGAAAAAAAATCTAGGTCCCCAGTTACCCCAAAATCTTTTATTTTGACACCCTACCAGGGACGTAGCCCGGGCGGGCGGCCCCCCCCCCCCCCCCGAACCACTCGGTCTTAGAGGGAAAAATAAGGATAGCGGTTCGGCGGGGGGCGGGGCGGCCGCCGCCCCCCCCCCCCGAAATGGTCGCCAGGTAGTAAAATTTGGGGTTTTCAGAGGCTAAAAATTCAAAATTTTCTAGCGCCTCGCTAATCGCTTGGCGCTATATTATAAAATAATTTAAGTACCCCAATTAACCCCCAAAAATCAAAAATTTTTTCCGCTTCGCTCTGGCTTAGCGGTCACTTTCTATAGTATACATACATATATCTCGACATTTTTCTTGCCATTTTTTATCGATTTCGAAAAAATTTTGCGGTTTTTTGGCCTATTATCCTCGTGAAATCTTGCCAGGGGCATTCATAGATGTTTTTGGTCGGGTCCGCTAGGGGGGGGGGTCCACACCCGGGTGGAAGACCAAAATTTTTAGGGGGGAGGGGGGTCTAGGGGGTCCCGGCGAGGCCACCCTGGCTTTTTCAGGGGGGTCGACCCCTGGTGCGAGATTTTAATTTAGGGGGGGGGGTCAGGGGTGTCCAATTTTTCAGCAAAATTTTTTAAAATCAATAATTTAAGTGTTTTTAGGTCTCAATATTGAATTTTATGTATTAAAACAGCCTATTTAGGCCTAAAAATGTATTTAAACACTGTTTTTAACTAAAAACCTGTGTTTTTGACAGTAAATAAAAAAATATACTTCCAAATTGGTCGGGAGGAGGGGGGAGGGGGGTCCAGCCTTCCAGGGGGGGGGGTAGGTAGGACTGCTCTCGAGCTTGGGGGAGGGGGGGGGGCCCCCCTAATTTTTTCCAGGGGGGGGGGTCCAAAATTTTGGCTCTAGGGGGGGGGTGCACCCCTCTGTCCCCCCCCAAAAACACCTATGGGGGCATTGTACAAGTCTTAGTAGAATATAATAAAAAAAGTTAAACGAAAAGGTTAGACAGTTTTTCATTACGGTTTTAGTATAAAAAAATTATGGTATTATTTGCAATGCAAACAACCTGAGGAAAACTAATCTATAGATCAAATTTCATTTTGAAAAGGACATAAATCATAAGGTGGGGCTAATATAATATCTAGGTATTTCGAAACTTAACAAAAAAATCTCAGTGAGGATATCTGGCTAATGGAACAGTTGATTTTAACGAAAGTTTTATTAATGTATCCATCTTACAAATGTTATTCTTGGTTTATATAATAACAGTCGTCTGTTTGAATCAGCGCATACTTTAAAGAAATAGGAAACCTATGCGAAACGGAAGTGTGAAGTTGGGGTCTGGAGCTTAAAACATAAATTATTAGTTTCATTGGTGAAGAGTTCTTTGTCTTTTTTTCTACTACCACTTCTGTGGCTTTGCGATGCACTCGACACATAGTTGAAAAATGCTCTGCACGAAGTGTAAGATAAAAATTTTTATTGTTAAGCTGCTTAGGCATCGAAAAAAAGTAAGATTTTACTGAATTAAGGCTTGTCATTTTGATAAAATATTTTTGCAAGATGTGCAAACAAACACACAGCTCATGTCGAAATTATTTTATTGTCAAGTAAACGTAGTAAAACGTTTTACCAGCGCTTACTTTTTATCCGTTTTAAGCTTTAAAAACGAGGTTTGATTTTAACGAAATGTATTCTCCAACTATTTTAAGTTTATTATAGTTAAATTCTAAAAACGCATAAGGTATCAAAAGTTTCATGGTGGTCTGTTGGTAGCAAAAAAATCCGAGGAATTCACAATAGGTACCTAGTTTTTAAAAGAAGCAACAGATAGAAATATCCATAAATTTAGCGCAAAGCTAGGCATACGTACACTAACTACCAAGCTTTTGATTTGGGGACACAGTCAGTGAAAAGATGAAAGAGCATATTATTCAAATTTTCTAAACAACTAGCGGTAAAAGTAAATCAAAGCAAATGAGCAAAAAGTTTTTTAGAAGTTCATAAAAAATTCCTTGGTGTAGTACATTCCTGTGAACTTTCTCGCTAGTTTAGCAGTTTTTTAAGATTGGAATTTAAAGTTGTATAAATTTGGTATGGAATACAATATGTAAATTATTTGTAATATTTGTAAATTATACAATTTGCAAGAAATTGAAATCATTTTTTCAGAACGTAACAAAAAATTATAAATTTAAGGCTTTTTTATGAAATTATTGCATGCCAATCCAATCCAATATTTGTTTAATTTACCACATTCTAGTACAGTGGAACAAAACTTACTACTTGCAGACATAGGTGAGCACGGTCGGGGAAGCTAGGGGGGTGGTTACCGGGGGTAAATCGAATTTTAAATTCTAGGAGGGGGGTCCCAGGGGGGTCCGGACCCCCCCCCTAGCTTTTTAGGGGGGGTCGATCCGGGGTGCGAAATTTTGAAATCTAGAGAGGGGTCAGGTGGGGTCCGGTGTCCAAAGCAAAACAGTTTTAAACCATAATAACTTTAATAATTGTTCTTTTTATAGGATAATACTACATTTTATTGAATAAAAAGCCATATTCATGTATAAAAAGGGTGTAAAAGCATGAATATGTGATGAAAATTCACGTTTTTGGAAGAAAATTTAGTATAAAAAAGGTACCTAAAATTTTCCCGAGGGGGGGGGGGGGTCGGATTTCAAAATCTAGAGAGGGGTCAGGGGTAAAAAAATTCGGAAATTTGGGGGGAGGGGGGGCCCAAAATTTCGAGGCTAAGGGGGGGGGCCCAAAATTTCGAGGCTAGGGGCGGTGGACCCCACCCTGCCCCCCCCCCCCTTTTCTCACCTATGCTTGCAGAGCAAAATTTTTTGACTCTGCAGTTTTATTTAATTTTCAAAATATTTTTTGAACTTATCCAGACAACCTATAAGCAAACAACAAACAATCAGTAAAACATTAATGCACGCGGTACTTTTTTAAAGAAAAAGCTAAGAAGGAATGCTGCATGACTTGATTTTTTTACTTCTACGGAGGAATAAGCGCCTCCCCCTCGCCTTTTCGATCGGCTTTTGATCTAAGCCGACAGGGTCGGATTTGCTGGGTGCGTTCGTCGTGAGAATTTATCATGTTTTGCTTGTTTTTGTTAGCTGAACAACTTAAACAACTGAGGCGTGTTGTTATTTACATGGACAGGACACACAGCACTAATATACAGGAGAATTTCTAAAATGTCAGTTTATTTTTGTTTCTTACCAGCCACTTGAATTTGACTCTTTCTTTTGTGTATATATATATATATACAGTTTAGTTTTATACCGCAATACTGAGGTACTTCCCGCACAGTATACAATAGCAGTGTTTATTCCTGTTGCTAAAAGCGTGTGGCTGTTGTTTACCTGTGGTGAATTATAAAGGTCAAAGAAGGCTGATTGAGTTTTGGACTGTTGAGTTGCAAAGTGAAGAACAGACACAAAATAAATGCAATATATTTTTACACAAGTAAAGTAGTGATGACATGAAACATGCGTGGATGTAAAATAAACATTAAAGATTGTTTTGCCGCAAATTATTCCTATGTTAAATAGTATAATATACTAAGTAAAACAGACATGTGCACTGCCCCCCCCTGGGGTTAAAACGGGGGGGCAATTCCAAAATGGGGGGGCAACTTTTTTGAAACGGGGGGGGGGGGCAATAAAACGAGGGGGGGCAAGCAGGGGGGAAAAAAGGAGAAAAAAAGAAAAAAGAAGGGAAAAAGGGACAAAAAAAGCGGAAATAAGGTAAAAATAGGTCTAAAATGGCTTAAAATACATTGAAATAGGCTAAAAACTGCAAAAAATTCGCGATGATGGCGTCATCATAGGTCAAAAATGGCGTCATATTTTTAGGGTACTTTTTCATTTTTTAGCGGGGGGGGGGGCAAATCCTCCAATAAAACGGGGGGGGGGCATTTTCAGACCGTGCACAGGTCTGGTAAAATAAACACCACTATAAAACAACGGTCAAAAGAGTTTTTTGCAAAGAAAAATACACGTAATTAAAAACAAGCTTAATCTGACAATGTTAATGATGAAGAATGCGATTTTTGCCTGACAAATAATTGCATTTTCGGTTTGCATAAATGCATTTTTGCCTGATAAATAAATGCATAAATGCATTTTGCTTGGCTCTAGTGATTTAATACAGTAAACATAGGTTTTCTGTCCCACATCTTTTTAAATAATGAAAACGTCTATAAAACCTGTTTATTCGGCAATTTGCTCCGCTTCGAATTTGAACCTAATTTCCCATACGTTAAAACAAAAGATTAACCGGAAATCGTTAAAAATTTATTACTTGTACGATTTTTAAGACAAGCGGATAGGGTTTGTGTATGTCTATGTGGGTATGTGCAGCTGTCAGCATGCAACTGCTGATTTGGAAAAAAGGAAAGCCTAAGGGAAAGTGAAAACTTCCAAATGAGAAATTGGGCCGGGCGTGACGCCTGCTTTGCGTGTTCCAAATTAATTCAAGACAGGAGGAAGGAAGTCCACGCGACTTTTATTTGATGTATTATTTTAATTACCTGGTACTTGTTTATAATCGCTTTAATGTGGACATAATAGTGACTTTTGTAAATGTCGCATTGGAGTATGGAAAAGCGCTGCACGCACGTGTGTATGAATTTTAAAAGAGTGAATGGTTTCTTTCTATTTATTCAAATGTGGCGTGTGGTCACTCTGCCTTGAAGCCTTTGGGGTTTTTACTAGTAAACAGGTAAAGTGTTCTCCCATATTTTAAAATGCTACTTTCCACATTTTGGGTTTATATTAAAGCAGGCAAACTTGACGAAAGAAAAAAACTTAGAATGTTGTTAAGTTGTTTTGTGAAATAAAAGGATATCTTAGTCATTCTCTTGATAACGATTTAATGGTATGATGATGACACGCACATTGGGGGAGTGTCTTTTAAGGTCGTTTCCTGTGTTTAAGATTGACCCCGTTCGACATGTGGACTTTGGACGGAACTTTTGATGTTCATTTGACCTTGTAAAAAATTGGGCATGTGCATTTGCATAGCAGTTATTAGACACCTTTTTACACTGCTGGGGTGATTGGAAAACCAATATTAAAAATTTCATTTAACTGATGATTCGGCAAAAACAATAAAAACAATTTTTGCTAAGGTCTTTTTGCGCAAAGGTGATGAAACACAAAAAGGGGAAACTAAAACTCATGCTAAAAATTTAAGATATGTCAAACAACAGGTTCATTC
Source organism: Microlaimidae sp. YZB2_3 (assembly GCA_030248175.1). Classification (NCBI taxonomy): domain Eukaryota; kingdom Metazoa; phylum Nematoda; class Chromadorea; order Desmodorida; family Microlaimidae; species Microlaimidae sp. YZB2_3. Next base: position 1,217 of record JASAMX010023624.1, on the reverse strand, counting down.
TGAACATGAAAACTGCACAAACATCGATCGTTTGAACCTGCACTTATTCACTTTGTCACTGTAAATTTCTAAAAATTGCATTTTCGAGTATAGCAAAAATAACATTTTTATCATTTAAAGCACTTTAACAGCCTGAATCTAAGGTCGGTATTTTTAAGATCTTCAACTGTTTCCTTTACTTGCGTCCAATTTTTTCTGCCACGCACGTCAAAAACAAATGAGCAATGAGTTATGGATTATGGGAGATGATATCAGCGGCACCTTTATAGTGTTTTTGCAGAAACAAGATTTGATATTATATCGCTCTCCTGCAGAGCATTAAACCCTGTTTCTCAAATGAAATAACTGTAAATTATTGCTAAAAATCAACTGATTAGTTAGCTAAATTATTGTAAAATTTGAAAGAAAACGTTGAATTTTTTTTGGCCAAAATTGCCATTGACGGCATCATTTTAGAGAGAAAGGTTGTATGTAAGTAAAAACGGGGCCTTATCTTGTAATTACCCGGGTGTTCGCGACATGTTTTTAAGTCTTGTAAAAACGCGTCAAGAATGTTACAGTTGCCGTAAAAAAAACTTTTCACTACCGGTTTTCTAACGGCGTTCTTTGTGTCACTGTGTACAGACGCCTCCCCCCATCCCTATACAGTTCAGAGATGGCCAGGGATCGATAAAAACGGTTTTTTAATCGTTTTATTTAACCGTTTTTGTTTTGTTTTTTGTTTTTGTTTCACGTGCAGTCTTGGTTACGCGTCGCCTTTGGTTGCTACTTGCGTCGCATGTATGCATGTATGCATAGTCAAAAAGCATGGCAAATACGCTGCATTTTATTCAAGAACATTACAGTTTTTAACCTGCAATTTGTATTCATTAATTTATAAACATGCTGCAGCCTGTAGCTGCATTCACAAACCCTTATGGCTTAAAACATCCCAAGTGCCGCTTTAGGTGGGCCAAAGAAATTTGATTTTTTGAAATTTTTTAATTAACCAATAAAAACTTCGATTGCAGTTCCTTGTGATAAAATAGAACGATTTACATTAGCAGATCGTCAGATGATCAATAAGTATTTAATATAGTCATTTTTGGTGGATTACTAGGAATTGATTTTATAAATTTTCAGAGGCATGACAATATAGATTCGACAGATATTTTTTAAGCACTATAAATGGGTATTTAGCACTGATTTCGAAAGCATTTTGAGAAAATCAGTTTATA
>JASAMX010023623.1:0-13010 GCA_030248175.1 Microlaimidae sp. YZB2_3 | reverse complement strand
AAAAAAAGGTTTTCAGTACATTGTTTTTTTAGTCAAAAAATAAGAGAAACTTGTCTTTTGAAAAGTGCGTTTACAAAAGCGCATCCAAAAGACAAGTTTTCCGGTGTCCGGAAATTTGAACGCCAGCACTTCAGCGCCAAGCATTAGACCGCCAGCATTAGAACGCCGTGCACTCGAACGCCGAGCATTAGAACGCCAAGCATTAGAACGCCGCAGTATTGCACATAAATTTTATGCAAATTTTTGGTTTCCGCCACGTGCAGAGACTTATATCAACACAGCACTACGACAGTATAAACTCCCCAAAACTAAAAAGTTTTAGTTTTTTTTTTTGTCTTTGCAAAACAAACTATTAAGTATAAACTTTTTGTTTAATTTTTAGGTTTTGCTTAGGTCTAGGAAAAAATAGTTATCTGAAAAAAAAACCCACTAAATATAAATTTATCATAAAATTTAGTTTGATGTTTAGGTTTCGCTTAGGCTCAGGAAAAACAGGTTTAAATTATTAAAAAACTAACCGTTTACTAAGTTTTTTCTTTAATTTCAAGAAAAAATATAAATTTTATATACAATATTAGCTGAAAAAATACAATATTGAGTTTTTTTATTCTTTGGGGGAAGTTTATACCACCTTGGCGGGGATTTTTAACGTCATTTTTAAAGCAACGCGTACTGCGGCGGTCTAATGCTTGGCAGTCTAATGCTCGGCGTTCAAGTGCGCGGCGTTCTAATTCTGGCGGTCTAATGCTCGGCGCTCAAGTGCTGGCGTTCAAATTTCCTAGATGTTTTCCGATGACGAGATGTTTAAAATACAATTTATGTTATTAAAAAATTTTTTTATTAAGCCTTTAATCAAACTAATATTATTTTTTTCGTATTACCAAGTGTCTGGCAGTTACAAATATACTTTTATTTTTTTCATGGTAACAACCAATTTGTTATAATAACCGTTCAAATAGCCATCAAATTTTAGTTGTGAAAAAATTCACATTTTTGAAAAACAACTTTTTAAAAAAAATCAATTATATTACAATTTTGTTTGATTTTTAGGTTTTTCTTAAGCTTAGGAACAATAAATCGGTAAAAACTAAGTTAAATTTAGCGTTTAAAGCCAAAAAAATTTGTTGTCCATGTTTTTGGTGGTCCATGTAACTTTCGAATTTTTAATTTTTTTGAAAATTTTTGAGTTCTTTAGTTCTCTAGCATTGTTAAAACATAGTTTTTAATTTAATTTGTGCGTTCACATTTGTTTTTATTAACATCATAAATTGCATATGTTGAAAAAGGTCATTTTTTGGGTATAAATTGGTTCATAACTCTTTTTGATAAGCTCAAATCTTGAAAATAACCATCAAAACGAAGTCTGCGTGTCCGATTCAATGTACAAAGATGTTTTATATGTGTATTTTACCTTCAGATCAGTCAAATCGAATTTTGGGACGCGTATGGGAATCGTACCTAAAAAAAATTTGTCAAAAACATATTATAATTAAATAAAAATATGTCAAAATACAATTTAGCTTGATTTTTAGGTTTTGCTTAGGCTTAGGATAACTAATAATAGCAGAAATAAGCTTAAATTAGCTTTAAAGCCAAATAAAAAATTGTTGTCCATGTTTTTGGTGGTTCATGTGACCAACTAATTTTTAAATTTTTTTAAATATCTTTAGATTTTTTAGACTTTTAACAATGTAAAAATATAATTTTTAATTTATTTTGTTTGACAAAATTTTTTTCTTAACAACATAAATTGTACATACAAAAAATAGACAATTTTTGGGGCTCAAATGGGCTCATACCTTTGTACCGAAGACTTAAATAAAAAAAAATAACCTAAAAATTGAGATCCACGAATCCGTAGTATAAGAATGTTTCACATCCGTATTTTACTTATCAATCAGTCAAATCGATAAATTGGTACATGTATGGGACTTGTACTCACCTCAGAAAAACGTTGGCTTAAGCTTAGGAAAAAGCTGCGGAACAAAATCTGTAGAGCTAAATTCTGTTATTCGGTCTTGTACATAATATTTTGGCCATGTGCAAAAACATTAATTAATTCCATTAGTGTGCGTGAACGTGTAAAACTTTCAAAAATACAAAATTCATGTTTGTTTTTTTAAATTTTATATGATGAAGAAAGAAAAAGAAGAAAAAAAGTTTTATTTTAGCAAATGAAACGTGAATTAAAATTATAGTGATCACAAAACACATACAACATAAAAATGTTTAAATACATTAGCAGTGCTGTGAACGCCCCCGGGGGTTAAAACGGGGGGGGCAATTTCAAAAATGGGGGGGGGGCAAAGGGGGATTCATCTTTTGCAAAACGGGGGGGGGGGCTAAGCATGGGGAAAGAAAAAAATCAAAAAAACAAGGGAAAAGGGAAAGAAGGGACAAAAAAAGCAAAAATAAGGTAAAAATAGGTCTAAAATAGTTTAAAATACATTGAAATAGGCTAAAAACTGCAAAAAATTTGCGATGATGGCATCATCATAGGTCATTTTAGGGTACTTTTTCATTTTTTGGCGAAAGGGGGGCACATAAAACGGGGGGGGGGGGGCAAATCCTCCAATAAAAGGGGGGGGGGGCAAATCCACCAATAAAACGGGGGGGGCATTTTCAGACCATGCACAGGTCTGCATAAATATGTCTGTATCACTGTAAACAATGTTAATACAACAAACACAAAATTGATATACATTAATTAAAAATACATGTTAATAGCAACCTTGATAACTCCAGCTGTCTGTCATTGAAATTTATGAAAAATGTTGTATGTGCAATCCAATTGCAACACAGCATACAAAAAAAATAAATCAAGAAGATTGAAAAAAATATATTTGCTAAAATTTTGCCCAGAAGGCAAAAGCTTCAGAAAAAGCTTTTGCGCTAATTCTGATTTTATACGAATACGATATAATTTGTTGGTCTAATCTAAACATAAACAAAGGTATTATAAACAAATTGTAAACAAATTTAATAAAAAATCTGTGGAAAATTTAAAATAATTTTGGCTTTTTATTACGTTAGAATAACGTGTATTTAATTTGTTTAAAAAATTTATTTAAACATTACAAATTAAAAACTGATGACAAAATGTTTTTGTTTAACTTTTTTATAAACAAATTACCGCAGTATGTTAAAAATTTTCAAATTTGCTTTTTATTATCATTTTTGATACAAAAAACATAAAATATGAAGTGGGAAGAAATTTCCCCTGGAAATTTTTTCCATGGAAATTAACTTCCAAAGAAAATAATGCTGAGGAACTACTGCTACGGAAATTTTTTCCACACAAATAGTTGTTACAAAAATCTTTGTCTGACACCATTTTAGGTCGACCCCTTTAAAAATTAGGAAGTACATAATTTTGCATGTACTGAATCCATCCTAGCTTTTAAAGAGTCATTTAATTTAGGAGAGCCTCCCCCATCCGCTTCCCGGCCATGCTCATCTATAATATAACCTAAATGAACTTAAAACTTGTTTACCTGCTTTTTAATTAAAAAGTGTTTTAAATTTAGTAATTATTTGAAAAGAGTGTTCTTCAAAAAATAAGAGTGCTGGATTTATGGCAAATATATTATGGAAATTGAAGAAAACAAGCCCAAGAGGATGAAAACTCAGGCTTCAGCAAATGATCCAGTTGTTAAAAGTGAATATCACATCAACACAACAAACACTGAAAATATGTCACTGGTTTGCCGTTTACATTAGTTTTATAATTAAAAAAAATTGTATGACATTCTGTGCTATGAATTAAAAATTTTAATTAAACATAAAATTTCTCATGAGTATCAAGTTTGAGCATAAAAGTAGTGTGCACGCATGAATTGCACACAAACATTATTTCTTAATCAAGCCTAAGCCAAACCCTAGTATAAGAAGTATTATTATTATTTAGTGGCAGATATAGATAGGGTTTGGCTTCTGCCCGCTAAGAATTTAAAAAAAATATTAACATTGTGTGCAATAATTTATCTACTACTTTACTAACATTTTCCTAAAAATAAATCATTTTTAAGAGAAAAAAAGAATGAATTTTGAATGAATCTTAACTATCTGATAAGCATATTACAGATTATGCAATCTCCATTTAGCTTTGCATAATATTAGTTTGTTTGTATAGGCAGTTTTCCCTCAGGTAATTTAATCCAGAAATGCTGCTTTTAATGTTGTTGGATTTTTGGTACAGTTGAAAAGGCCGTGGTGAACATAATGAAGTTTCTGGTTGTATTTAAGGCAATTGTTTTTAATTAGAGAGTTTATTCTTGATTTGTATGAATTTAGATGATCGCAAAGTCGCGATCTTAGTTTTTTTATCAATAACATCAAATTTGCGACTTAATTGCCGCCAACATAAATTATAATCCTAACAAAATATCAACATACCTATCTGAAATGACTTTAAAGGCTCAAAAAGAGCGCTTATTTAAGTCAGTTATAAAACTTTTCTTAAATGCATCCAAAGAATCGACAGTTACTTGAGACAGGAGTGGATTGTTCCAAGGTCAGGGCCGTAGCCAGGATTTCAATTGAGGGGGGATTTTCGGGAAGGTGCTTTATAGGTGCCCACAAGAGGGGTCTGGGGGGCAGGATCCCCCCAGCGGGGTCAAGGGGTGGAGCCCCTTGTCAGGGGGGTCCGGGGGGCAGACGCAGATTGCCCCCCAGGGTGGGAAATTTTTTAAGTTTAAACTCTTAAAAGGCACCAAAAAACCTAAATTTTAGTACCTAATCTTTATTTATCTTCTCTTTTTTTTAATAAATACAACAAAATAAAAATATAAAATAAAATAGTTTTAGGTATTTTATTACCATTTTAATTATAAGAAACAAACGTTTTCTAAAAATTTTTTGCAAATATTTATACAAAATAAAAATACAATATTTTTAAACTCACTGCACTAATTTTTTGAAATATAAATAATTTCTTTTTTATAACTAAGATCTTTCCTGAACCTAAATCACTCTAAATAATGCATTTTGGATAGCTTTAATACATTGTAAAGTGATTTTGGAAAAAAACTAAAGGGGGGACCCTTACAACATTTTTTGCCTTCCCAGAATTTGAGGGGGGATTAATCCCCCCAATCCCCCCTGGCTACGGCCTTGAAGGTGTAACCATTCTATTTGCAAAAGAAAATTTCCTTGCATTAATTCTACTTTCTTCTACAGCCAATTTAAAGGAATGACCACGGGTGGGTTGCAGGTTAAACTTAAAAAAAATCATTGGCTTTCAAATCAAATTGTTTAAGCTATGTATACTTTTAAGGCACTCATATAAATCAGTTTTGTCTCTTTGGTCCTTTAATCTTTCTAAACCTAGGTAATCCAGTCTTTGTTCATAAACAACAGGTAACAATTTGCATTTATAAAACAACTACCTATTGAAATTTTTTTTCACTTTTTCCAAAATTTTTATATTTTTTGTAAATAAGGATTCCAAACTGCACTAACGTACTCCAGAATTGGTCTAACATAGGACTTATACGCTCTGAGAAGATTATTTCTAGAGTTTGAATCATAAGTGTTTTTTTTTGGGAGGGGGGCAGAGGGGTCCACCTCCTCCTAGAGCCAAAATTTTAGACCCCCCCCCGTAGAAAAAATCTAGGGCCCCCCTCCCCCCAAAGCTGGGGAGCGGTCCGGCCTGACCCCCCCTGGCGAGGCTGACCGCCCTCACCCCTCCCGTCCACTTTAGAAGTATATATTTTTATTTACTGTCAAAAACACTTTTTTTTATTTAAAACAGTGTTTAAATACATTTTTTAGGCCTAAATAGGCTGTTTTAATACATAAAATTCAATATTAGACCTAAAAACACTTAAATTATTGAGTTTAAAAAATTTTGCTAAAAAATTGGACCCCCCTGACCCCCCCTAAATTTGAAATCTCGCACCCGGGGTCGACCCCCCTAAAAAGCCAGGGGGGTCCAGACCCCCCTGGACCCCCCTAAAAAATTTTGGCCTTCCACCCGGGGTTGGACCACCCCTAGCGGACCCGACCAAAAACACCTATGGTTTGAATTGAATGTTCTAAAAATTAATGATGTTACTCTCATTGCTTTTTTTGCTGTGATTTCACAGTGTTTAGAGAATTTCATATCATGAGATATATAAACACCTAGGTGACGCGCCAATTCTGTAGTTGCACGTACATTATTATCAAGCTTATATTTACAAATTAACTCTTTGTTATGATTTTGAATATGAAGAACTTCACATTTTTGAAATGATAATTGCAATTGCCAGTATTTTGACCAGCTGTATATTCTATCTGAATCTTCTTGAAGTCTTAAGATTTGAATGTGGTAGTAGATAAAGATTCTGCAAACAACTTTATATCATCTGCAAAGAGCCTAATTTGTGAGTACTTAACACAATCAACAATATCGTTTATATATATAAGAAATAGAAATGGGCCCAAAACAGAAACTCAAGGAACTGAACTTTTTATAGGAAATGATTTGAATACTGAGTCATTGATTACAACTTTAATATCCCGCCCAACTAAAAATTCTTTTATCCATTTTAAAAATTTACCAGAAACACCATATTTTTCTAGCTTATATAATAATTTCTGATGTGACATGGTGTCAAAAACCTTGGCAAAATCCAAGTATGTGACATCGTCGATTAGAAGTTTATCTTTTAGTGCCTGCGTCCACTCATTAAGTTTTCCAACAGCTGTGTTATTCTGGAACTTTTTGCCTTAAACTAATCCTGAAACCTTATACCTTTTTGCCTAACTTATACTAACCCTGAAAGAGGGTCTGGGGGGCGAGAGCCCCTTGTAAGGGGGGTCGGCAGGGCAGAATGCCTCTGGGGGAAGAAAATTTTTAATTTTAGGCGCTAAAATACACTACAAATTTTAATTCCAGATGAGGTTTATGAGAAATACAAAATTTAAGGTTTTTTATCCCTATACATTTAAAACATTTGTTTAAAACGTTAATAAAAGGTTAATAGTGTTTATAGTAGTTTTATTTAACATGTGTGCCTTAACTATTGAGTGGCAAAATCGATTTGAAATTGAAAAACTAAGGTAATTTGTCAATTTAAACTACCCGCGAAGTGGAAAAAATTAGGTTTTTTGACTATTAATATGCTTTTGAAAGGCACCAGAAAAGTTTCTGTATTAATATTTATGAAAAGAAATCTTCTCTCCCAAAATTCAAAAAACATAAAGGTCCCTTCTTAGAAACAAATCTAAGGGGGTGCAGGCCCTGTGCCAGGGGGGGCAGGGGGGCCATGCCCCCCCTTTCTGGGTTGGCCGGGGTAAAAAATAAGGAAGATGAGGTAGGTCCAGGGGGGTGGGGGGAGGTAAAAGCGAAGGTAACTTCATTATGAACCCTGCTTCTCCCTACCTTCTTTCTTGGGGTATGCCAAAAGTGGATTCTGCCGACCTGGCTGCCTTGAATTCAATGTAAATAGGCATTTTTAAGCCCTAATTTTGATCATTTTTAATGCTAAATCAAAAAATTTCGCCTCCGGCGGCTGGGGGGACACCCCCAGACACCCCGGCGGACGCTTCGCGTTCGCCTGGCGCCGCTTCGCGGCGCAAAATGCGGCGCTTCGCGCCACATTTATATTCCGTTTTCAATTTGCGTTCGCCTGGCGCCGCTTCGCGGCGCAAAATGCGGCGCTTCGCGCCGCATTTATATTCCGTTTTCAATTTTCTAGAGTCTGGCCCCCTCCTTTCAAAAATCCTGGCACAGGCCCTGAGGGGGTGGGGCGGTAAATACCTTTTTTGTGGTAAATACCATACCATGGTGTTCAACTTTGCTACATTTGGTGGATTAAAACTTGGTAAGGTGTCATCATCATCAGTAAAAACGGAAGCAAAGTAATTTCCAAACAGTTCAACTTTTTCACACTCTTCAGTTACAACAAAAGTCCCATCTTTTCTTTTAATTGGTGGGATAGTTTGTTTTGTTTTTATTTTACTATTAACAAATTTATAAAAATTGTTTAAACTCCCTGAATATAAATTTTTTGTCTCTTTAGTAGTGTTAAAATCTCTAACTTTATTTTAGTATACTTTGCAAATTTTTTTTGTACTCTGATCTTGATTTTTCATCAATGTTATGGAAAATTTAAAAATATATAAAATTGTTTTTAAGGTGAATGGAAATACTTCGCCACACGCAATGAATGGTTTTACAAAAAAATTAATAGAACAGCCCGATAATTTAACGCCAGAACGTGTAGCCATTTTGGACTGCGGTGCCCAGTATGGAAAGGTACTAAAAATTTATTAATTTTAACTGTTGATAAGGAGACAATATGAAAGAAGCGTATAGGTACCAAGTACCATTTTTTTCAACTAAAAAATACTGTTTACTACCTGAAAATATCATCGAAAACAGTCTCGTGAACAGTCAAAAAATGCCGTCGCTAAAAAATAAAAAAAAAACTTTTTTGGAGTATTTTTGCAAAATTTTTGCGATTTTTTTTTACCTCTTTTAACAAAATTTAGGCCATTTTAAATCTAGTTTTAGGGAAGAGCGTGTTGCTGGTTTCGCAGGTTTTTAATAGTTACCCACAAAGGTTTTGATTTTAGGAGGGCCATACAAAAAACCATTTCAATATCTGAAGATTTCCCTAATACCATTGCTGAATTTTATTCAATGCTATTAAACCTGTTCACTAGCATAGGTGGACAAAAAAATGTGTAGCCATAGGTGAGCAGGGGTAAGGTGTTGTGGGGCTATATCCCCAAAATCCCGATTACTGCCAACACTCCCCCTAAAATTTGGGAGATTTCAGTGCTAAAAACGCTAAAAACGGTAGTATCTAAGGTATACTCCATCAAAAATTTTTTGGACACCCCCCTCCAAATTTTAAGGGTCGGGTATTCTCCCCTTAAAATTCGGGAGGCTTCCCACCTATGGCGTTAAGTAGTGGTTGTCATAACAGTTATTAAACATTTTTATCTGATTTAAATTTTAGGTGATTGATCGAAGAGTTAGGGAATTGGCCGTTGAATCCGTTATTCTACCCTTAAACACAACAGCCAAACAACTTTTGGCAGACAACTATAGGTAATTTTTGTTTTAAATTGTCAGCCGGGTGTTGCTCTTAGTGTTGAATAGAGTATTAAAGCTAGTGAGCACGGTTTCAAAAGTTTACGCGTTTACTTAGGATAGATGACAAGAATAGGTAAGCAGACCGATAAACTGACCCCTTGACCCCTATACTCATGGACAGTAGTTTTTTCGTGTAATAAATCTCTGGGTAGTCGACATAACTATATGGACCGGGGAGCTTCCCGGATTTGTTTGCATGGGGGGTCATAAGCATAGGTGGGCAGCCTCTCGGATTTTTTTTGGGGGGGGATAAGGGGGGGTCAATTTTTAGGGGTGGGGTGTCCAGCAAGAGCCAATTTTTGAGGGGGGTGTACCCAATATATCCGCGCTGCCTTAAAATGTGCTTAAACGCATAAAAAAACGTAAAACAAAATTATAAATGCTTTAAAACTGTGTAAAATTAAACACCTTATTGCAACTTAAAAATTTTATTTTTTAATTCTTTTAATAATAATGTGTTTATATATTCTTATAATTAGATTAGAAATCATAGTTTTTTAATAATTACGTAATAATAGAATAGTAATTTAATTGTCTTGATTATAAAGTCAAGTATCACAAAAACTTTTTAATCCATAATCTTATATTTAATTAACGATTATATACATATATGGGCGTAGCCAGGGGCAGTGGCGTGGCCAGGATTTCAATTCGGCCGGGGGGTCTGGGGGAGAAAAAGTTTCATAGAAGCGGCCCCGCGTAGCGTCGCCAGCCGACGCGAAGCGTCGGCCGGGGGGTCTGGGGGGTGTCCCCCCATCCGCCGGAGGCGAAAATTTTTAGAAATATGTATTAAAACCTGCTTAAAAATCGTCCCCTGGTGATGGCGCAAACACACATTTTACTTTTTTTTTTACCTAATTTATATACAATTTTGTTTGATCTTCAAAATTAATATGGCGATGAAATAAAATTGTATACCGGTATAACAAAACTATTTATTGCCTGATGTCTTTAAATTTTGCGTATAAATATGGTTAAAATTATAGTACCCTAACAAAAATAGTACTGATAACATAGGTGTACTATATATAAATTTATTTTATTGCATAATAAATATATTTTTAAATATATTTTTATTGAATAATAGGGAAAAAATGAAGTCATGACACAAACAAGGTAATAAACACTCCGCGCGAAAAAGCGCGAAATTTTTTAGTCCCTTTATAGCTCTTAAAATTTTTCTCCGGGAGGCGAATTTTGGGGGGGGGCGACCCCGTACCCCAAATTTAGGGGGGGGTGTCAGCAAAATCCGAAATTTTGGGAGGGGGGTACACGCCCTGCCCACCTATGGTCATAAGTGGTTTAGGGGGGTGTTGGAGAGGGGGGTTATAACCATAGGTGGGCGGGCATAGGTGGAAGGTATGGGAGGTTATACCCCCCATAAAATCCCGATTATAGCCGACACCTTCCCCTCAAAAAAAATTTGGGGTGTAACCCAGACAGACACCCCCTAAAATTTTTTTTTTTGGGGGGGAGGGGTCCCAGTACTAAAAACTAAAAATGTGGTATTAGAGGTATACCTCAAAAATTTTTTTTGGGGGCACCCGCCCCCAAATTTCGGGGGTCGAGCATACCCCCAAAATCCGGAAGGGTGCCCACCTTTGGTTACTGTTGAGATGAGAAATCCCAAAAAATCCGATTACTGTTGAGATGAGACCCCTTCCTCCTAAAATTTGGGGAGAGGGACGACACCCTCACACCCCCCCTAAAATTTCGGGGGTCCCAGTACTAAAAAACGATAAAAAAGTGTATTTGAGGTATACCCCAAAAATTTTTGGGACACCCCCCTCCCAAGATTCGGGGGTCGGGTATACCCGCCCCCAAAATCCGGAAGGCTGCCCACCTATGGGGGGTCTACCCGACCCCTTAATTGGGTGGATTCCAAAACTTTTTGGGGTATATGTCAAATACCCAATTTTTAGCGTTTTTGTTGCCGGGACCTCCCAAATTTTAGGGAGGGAGTGTCCGGCGTACCCACAAATTTTGGACGGGGTATCGGCAGCATAGGTGAGAACGGTCGGGGAAGCTAAGGGGGTGGTTACCCGGGGTAAATCGAATTTTGAATTCTAGGAAGGGGGTCCCAGGGGGGTCCGGACCCCCGTTAGCTTTTTAGGGGGGGTCGACCCGGGGTGCGAAATTTTGAAATCCAGAGTGGGGTCAGGTGGGGTCCGGTGTCCAAAGCAAAACAGTTTTAAACCATAATAACTTTAATAATTGTTCTTTTTATAGGATAATACTGTATTTTATTGAATAAAAAGCCATATTCATGTATGAAAAGGGCGGCCCCCCCCCGAGGGGGGGAAAAGGGGGAAAAAGGGGGGGAGGAAAAAAAAAAAAAAAAAAAAGAAAAAAGAAAAAAAAAAAAAAAAAAAAAAAAAAAAAAAAAAAAAAAAAAAAAAAAAAAAAACAGGGGGAAACCAAAAAGGGGGGAAGACTGTGCAAGGAAAAGGGTGTAAAAGCATGAATATGTGATGAAAATTCACGTTTTTTGGAAGAAAATTTAGTAAAAAGGTACCTAAAATTTTCCCGAAGGGGGAGGGGGGTCAGATTTCAAAATCTAGAAGGGGTTCAGGGGTAAAAAATTCGGAAATTTGGGGGGTGGGGGCCCTAGATTTTCCTCTAGGGGAGGGGGTCCCAAAATTTCGAGGCTAGGGGGGGTAGACCCCACCCTCCCCCCCCCCCTTTCTCACCTATGATCGGCAGTAATCGGAATTTTCGGGGGGTATAAACCCCCAACCAACCCCTCTCCCCCAGACCCTGCCCACCTGTGCTATGGACCCTTTTTAAGTTCATTATAACGAAAAAATTAGTTAAAGACGGTATAAAATTAGTATTATGAAATTTTTTCTTGTTATCAATGCAAACCTGTCTATAATGGCACTTTAAAGTCCAGACCCCTTTAGTTTTTTAGGGAAATAAGATCATTTTAGACACGCGGTAGACTTATCTAAAAACTGCGGCGGACGTCTTCTGTACAAAGCAAAACACTATTAGACATCCATGGACAAATTGGTACGGAGTGTGGGATGGGTTAAAGGTTAAACCAGGATTTAGAGAAAAAGGTTTTAATCGAAAAAACCATTTTGTATCGCATCATTTTTTTATAATGCATTGTATCCAGATAGTTTTTAAAGGAAAAAAGGTTTTAAAAAGCGCTTTTGGTTCCATTTTTAATTTTGTTTCATTTTTGGCCTTTACCCTTTAAGCTAAATATATATATTTTCAGACCTGTGCACTGCCCCCAGGGGTTTTATTGGGGGGAGCAATTCCAAAACTGGGGGCACGGGGGTGGCTACTGTTTTTAAACGGGGGGGGCAAGCAGAGGAGAAAGAAAAAAAAAGAAGGGGAAAGGGAAAAAGGAACAAAAAAGCGAAAATAAAGTTAAAATATGTCTAAAATGGCTTAAAATGCATTGAAATAGGCTAAAAACTGCAAAAAAATTAGCGATGATGCGTCATTATAGGGCAAAAATGGTGCCATAATTTTAGGGTACTTTTTCATTTTTTGGCGGGGGGGGCAAATCCTCCAATAAAGCGGGTGGGCATTTCCAGACCGTGCACAGGTCTGTATTTTTAGATGACATATTGGTAATAAATTTTTTTAGTGATAAAAATTATTAAAAATTGGGTATTGAATACATAAATCATTATGTATTCAATACCCAGGAGGTGCGTATTTCCCTACATTCATAAGATAAATAACCATTTAATATACAATAATACATTTTCATGAACACGTAGGTAGGTCGCGGAGCAGCACCTATAAAATATCCGTTTTAATTAAATGAATTTTTGTAATCTTTCAGCGCGATAATTATTAGCGGAGGACCTAAATCCGTCTTTTCTGAGGACGCTCCAGATTATGATTCTGAAATATTCACATGCGGCCTTCCCGTTCTTGGAATTTGCTACGGATTTCAAGT
>JASAMX010023620.1:0-14880 GCA_030248175.1 Microlaimidae sp. YZB2_3 | reverse complement strand
TGTTCTTGGTTCAGTTCGTGTCTTGCTGAGAGCAAGTGCCACACACAGTTTTATATTTATTTAGTTATTTAGCTCAGGCTGCTTTAGAGCAGGTAGAAAAATGATGTAAAGAACAAGGACTCTCAGTAAATCCTAACAAAACTTAAAACTGAGATGGTATTTTTATTCACAAAAGAAAGCATAGGTGTTAGAGCCAACATTTTGGACGCCCCCTAGAAAAAATTCAGGGGCCCCCCGCCCCCCCTCCCAAAGCTCGAGAGTGGTCCGGCCTGACCCCCCCCCTAGCGAGGCCTGACCCCTCTCCCCCCTCCCAACCAATTTGGAAGTATATTTTTTATTTACTGTCAAAAACACGGTTTTTTAGTTAAAAACAGTGTTTAAATACTCTTTTTAGGCCTAAATAGGCGGTTTTAGTATATAAAATTCAATATTAGACCTAAAAACACTTAACTTATTGAGTTAAAAATTTGTTAAAAAATTGGACACCCTGACCCCCCCCCCCTATGTTTGAAATCTCGCACCTGGGATCAACCCCCCTAAAAAGCCAGGGGGTCCGGACCCCCCTGGACCCCCCTCTAAAAAATTTCGGCCTTCCACCCGGGGGTGGACCCCCCGTAGCGGACCCAACTAAAACAACCTATAAAAGAAAGGTGCCAAATATTCAGTGGCACAAATTATTTGGTACAAAGTTATAATTGGAAACAGTACATTAGTCAAGTATCTGGGAGTTATCCTTGACAACAAACTGTCTTGGATTCAGCATACCCAGAACCGACAACACAATATTCTTATGACTCTGGCAATGTCACAAGGCTGTAGAAAAAACGTGGGGTATAACACTTAAAAATATGCATTGGATATATACCCGTGTAATTATTCCCTTGCTAAATTATGCAGCGGTGGTGTGGTAGCCTAGATTAGTACTGGGCACTACTAGAAGCTTGTTTGCGCAAATACAACGCCAAGCAATTTCTTTGCATAACCGAGGCTATAAGAACAACACCCACTGGCTATGGAAGCATTGCTTAATCTTGCATCCTTGGATATTGTTATCAAAGGGGTAGGAAATATCAGCCAGCTACAGGTTAGGTATAGCTTATCAATGGCAGACAAGAGGTACAAATAGAGAGCACTCTTAAATCAAGCAGTAGGCATTGAGATAAATGCCAATGCTAAAGCTTGAGACTGAGCAGATTGTCCCAGTTTTTAAGTTTGAAAGGAACCTTAAATTTGAGTTTCTGGCAAGATTGGGACACTGACAAAGATGCCATTTAACCTCAGTCTGCTATGTGCTGTTACACAGATGGCTCAAAAGCAGAACAACATACTGAGGCAGGAGTGCTGATTGCTAATATTGCTGATATATCGATTGCTGATAGAATGCTGCCTTACACAATAGTTGATTCTACTACTTTCAAATATGTTCTGATGATTCGCACCCCCAAACAAGATTAAGTGACAAAATAGACTAAGATGAGAAATAATTAAGGGTTTATTAAGACCCATCAGTATAGTAACAAAACATTTTATGTTATTTTATTTATTTATTTGGTCTATTTTATGTTAAAATACCAGTATTATTAATTAGTTAGAGCTATTACACACAAAAATGATTTACCGATATAATTAAACTAAGATTCACCAGATTTGATCCAGTAAAATATCTGATCCGGTAAAATATCCGACCCGGCTGGATTGATTTTTCATCCGATCCAATCCGGCCAGATCTGAAAATCAAAAAATTTTTCTGATTGATTGATCCCAAAATATTTTTTTTGGGACCCCCCAACTTTCGGGGGTCAGGTCGCGTATACTCCCCCCTAAATTCCAGGAGGCTGTCCACCTATGCTCACAAGTGTAATACTGTCTGGGCCCCATGAGTTTTCTTGTGTCGGTGTAATACTGTTGGACATGAAAAAACTCATGCGATTTGGGACAGTATTACACTTGTGAGTATATATGAAGTGAAATTAAATTAAAAAATGGCTATTATAATGGTTTCCTGTCCACTTTAATTTGCCAAATTAAAATGGCTACTATGCCATTATAATGGAGGGTGCGATTTAAATCAAATAGTTTATTATAATAGCCTACTTTTACTTACTTTTTTATATAGGAGTTGCACATTTTTTGGTATATTATATATTTTTGATAATACAATTTAGCTTGATTTTTAGGCTTTGTTTAGGCTTAGGAAAAATAAATCTGATTAAAACTAAGTTTAAATTAGCTTTTTAAGAAAAAACAAATTTGTTTTCTATATTTTTGGTGGTCCATGTGACTATTAAGTTTATATTTTTTTTTGTAAACTTTTAGATTCTACGGACTTTCAGTAATGTTATCAAAAATAAATAATAAAGGAAAAATGAGACACTCAATGGGACTTTTCGATTTTTGGTTCCATTTAAATGAGAGGGATCCCATTTAAATAAGTCCCATTAAAATGGAATCCCATATAAATAGGACCTAGTCCCGTTTAAATGGGACCCCATTTAAATGGGACCTATTTAAATGGGATACCATTTAAATTAGGACCTGTTTTTTCAAAAAATTTGTTCTAAGTGTCTTATTTTTCCTTTATTATAATATTTTTGTGTGTTATAACCAACTTTTTAATTTGATTTAGCTGTTTATTAAAATTTTTTTTAAACAGTAAAAATTTTGTACCCAAAATATTGTTAATTTTTTCCAATATTTTACCCATATTATAAAAAATGGTGTTTTAATCACTTTTAAAAGTTTAAAATCGAGATCTTCCGGTCAAAATTAACCTAGATACATGTTTTTAATCAGTATTTGTAGCGTGAAATTCTCTAAATCATTTTTGGGAAGCGTTTAGTTGTACCACATTATTACTAAAGAAAACACCAAAAGAACATGTAAGTAATAAAAAAATAAAAAAGAAAATTAGCTTATGAGAAATCTTAAACTACAAAAAATCACGCCTTAAAAATATCCTAAAACTAATTTTAGATGTTCCCACTGTTCTAAATGTGATTTCTGCGTGGAAACAAAAGATCACCACTGTCCTTGGCTCAACACCTGTATCGGAGAGCGAAATTACAAGCACTTTTGTATGTTTCTATTTTTGGTGGTTCTCAAACTCTTCATGTGCTACAACATTTGTATAGTTCACGTAGCTACTGGAATTCCGAATAAAAATCAACTATTGCGTCCTTCCACTTTTGTCGCCGCTTTTCTAGCTTTATCCTATCTTCCCATCACTTTCTTGGTGTGCAAATTGTTTCTACTTCACTGCAAACTCACGGCTAAGGCGAGAATCGACTTTTAATGTTCTGCTGCTTAAATTTTAATTATAGTTTTAATTAAATAATTATAGTCTTAGTCTTAATAAAATAGGTACACTGACGACAAAACTCGAAATTTAACAGTCTAATGCCTGGTTGCACCAAAACCACTTACATTAAGAAGGATACTAAATGGTTAGGTACCTAGTCAAGCTATTTTTCTTCGATTCTGATGATTTTTTTGTGAAAACCTTACACCTGCCCGCAATAGCCCACAATTTTTTTTATCAAAATGTGTTTTTGTTCTTCAGGAGATATGACCTCCAAAAAATCGCGTTTTTGGGGAGTAATATGATCTCCTGAAATCTGTTCTGTACTTGAAAGATTTCTTAATAAGTATAAAATTTTAAATTATAAAAATTTTACTAAAAGATAGCGGCTATTTTTTTCTTTAATTTCATATCTTGATTGTTAAGATTGGAGCAGTATCTCTCGAGATATTGCATTTTTCGTACAAAAAACCCGCGATTTTTTTGTTAAAAATACGAAGTGTAGGCTAAAATTTTGAACAAATTTATTTAATCACTGGCATTGTTTGATGTTTTTAACAAAAAAAATCGAGGGTTTTTTGTACGGTAAACGCAATATCTCAACAAACACTGCACCAATTTAACAATCAAGGTATCAAATTAAAGTAGAATATAGCTGCTTTTTTTAGTAAAATTTTTATAGCTTAAAATTTTATACTCATTGAGTAATCTGTCAAGTACAGAATTTTGAAAAAACGCCCGTTTTGGGGGTCATATCTCCTGAAGCCATACAGATATTTTGGAGAAAAAATTTTAATGGCCTATTGGATTCAGGGGTAAGGTTTTTACAAAAAATCATTAAAATTGAAGACAGAAAGTTTGACTCGACACTGCACTTTTAAGTAGCTGTGAATCAATATAAAATGTATATACTCGCGCACAGCCATTTTTAAACAGTCCACTTAACTTAAGTAGTTATTTTGCAACGGGGCTTAAATTTTGCTAACAGAGCATTTGAACGGGAAATGTTAGGGCAAAACCAAATCTGGTATAAAAATTATTTTTCTATGTCGACATCACTAAGGCCAATACGTAAAAAAATCTGGTGCTTTAAAAAGTAAAACTTTTTATTAAAATCCATAAAAAAAACGCTTTTTCCTTTGATATGCTGTAGGAACAAGGTTTTCTTAGTTGTTTTGTGAAAACTTGAAGCACAATTGAAACGGCCATTTTTATGACGACTTTAATGTGAAGAACGGGTAGTGTGTGTTTTTTTTACAAATTATTTTGCAAGTCAAGGTGTTTCTTTCAGTTCCAACTAGGGCCAAACCGGATCAGGATTTTCAGATTTGGCCCAATCAAATTGGATCGAAAGTTGATCTGGCAAGATCGTTTATTTTACAGCATCCGATCTGGTGACTTGTAGTTTAATTATTTTTGTAATTCATTTTTGTTAAAATAGCCCTAACTTATTAATAATAGTGTTATTTTAACATAAAATAAACCACCAAATACTTAAATTAATTAACATAACATAAAATATTTCGTTACAATACTTATAGGCCTTCACAAACCCTTACCCGTTCTCATCTTAGTTTTTTTTTCACTTAATCCTGTTTGGGGGTGCGACTCATCAGCACATATCTTAAAGTAGTAGAATCAACAACTGTATAAGGCAGCATTCTATCAGCAATCAATACATCAACAATCAGCTCTCCTGGCCCAGTATGTTGTTCTGCTTTTGAGCCATCTGTGTAACAGCACATAGCAGACTGAGGTTAATTGGCATCTTTGTTAGTGTCCCAATCTCACCAACTAAGAAAATCAACTTTAAAGTTCCTTTCAAACTTGAAAATTTGGACAATGTGGTCACTCTCAAGCTTTAGTATTGGGATTTCTCTCAATACCAACTGCTTAATTCAAGCGTGCCCTCCATTGGTACCTCTTGTCTGCCATTGGTTAGCTATACGTAACCTGTAGCTGGCTGATACTGCCTCCCTTTTGATAACAATATTGAAGGCCCAAGGGTGCAAGATGAAGCAATGCTTCCATAGCCGCTGTAGGTGTTGTTCTTATGGCCACAGTTATGCTAAGACATGCTTGCATTATAATTGTGCAAACAAGCTTTTAGCAATTCCCAGTTCTAATCTGGGCCACCACACCACCGCTGCAAATTTTGGCATAATAATTACACTGATATCTCCAATGCATATTTTTGGGTGTTATACTCCACGTTTTTCCTAGAGCCCTGTCATTGCCAAAGTGCCATAAGACCTTTTTGTTGCCGGTTCTGAGTATGCAGGGCCCATATGCAGAGATGGGACCAGTAGTTAGACTCAATATTCCAAGGTGTATTTACAAATTTAGGTATTATTTATTGTACAAATAGCTTCATAACATAAATATATAAGGTACCTAGAACAGATATTTAAAATTTTAGTTTCAGCTTCAGCTTTAGCTTCAGTCACTTTGGAGAAATAAGCCTCCATAGAATGGACTTAAGCCCTAGTCACATTTCTAGTCCCTAGTCACAATTTGTTGTCATGGATAACTCCAAGATACTTGGCTACTGTTGCCAACTGTATTTGTGTACCAAATAATTTGTGCCACTAAACATTTGGCACCTTTCTTTTGTGAGTAAAAAGTACCATCTCAGTTTTGTTAGGATTTACTGGGAGTCCTGGTTCTTCACATCATTCTTCTACCTGCACTAAAGCAGCCGGTGCTTGATCTGTCACTATATATGTCCAGATATTTTCCTCAAACCAGTATGGTTACATCATCTGAGTATCCCTGGATATGATGTCCAGTTTTACTAATTTTGTTGAAAATGCTATCCGCTACACAGCTACTCACCACATTAGAGTGGTATATATTAAATTCTTTATTTGTTGAACCTCTTTTATACCCTCTAACATTGGCTGGCAAACAAAGTTGACAAATAGCATATGTTTCATCTGAAGCTTCAAGCAAATGTCTTCAAATACTAACAACACTGCCATCTGACATATTCCAATATAACTAAATAAATGTAAAATTTTGTGTGGCACTTGCACTTTAAACTAAATAATTCTTCACTTTAAAATTCTAACATATAAATATGCAAAAAAGTGAATTTTATTTGATGTATAGTCTATTTCATCGGTTGACCATGTATTAATGTATAAACTACATAAGGACCTCTTGATAAAGGGTAGTGCGACTCATCAGCAAGGTTCTGCTGGTGCTGCACAAATAGTTTTTAAGCAATGTCTAACAAAAAAAGCAAAAAATTATAATTGACATGACACAGAAAAAAATCGGGCATTTACCGAATCTGAAAAAAAAAATTCGGCCAGATCCAATTGAAAAATGGCCAGATCGCTGGATCCAATTTGATATCCTGTCGGTCCCTACACCTCACTCAAATACCCCATTTTTAGCGTTGTTAGTACTAGGACCCCCAAATTTTAGGGGGGTGTCAGGGGTACCCCTAAATTTTAGGGAGAATGTCGGCTATAATTGGGATTTTTGGGGGTATAACCCCCAACAAAGAGTTTTGTATATACTAAACTCTTTGTTTGGCTCAAACAAAGTTCACACACAGCATATGTATTATCTGAAGCTTTAACAGTAAAATGTCTCCAAATACTAACAACACTGCCATCTAACATAGTTCAATATAACTAAATAAATGTAAAATTTTGTGTGACACTTGCATTTCAATCAAACTAATATATAATTCTTCACTTTAAAAATCTAACATATAAAAATGCAAAATAGTCAATTTTATTTGATGTTTAGTCTATTTTATTGGTTGACCATATATTGATTGATGTATATAATAACGACTTCTTGATAAGGAGAAGTGCGACTCATCAGCAAGATTCTGCTGCACAAACAGTATAAAACCAATGTATAATTTTTAAGTTTATAAATTTAACAAAAAAAAAGCAAAAAATTATAATAATTGACATTGACATGGAAAAAAATCCGGCATTTACCGGATCTGAAAAAAAAATCCAGCAAGATTGGATTGGATCAAAAAATGGCTGGACCTACCTGATTGCCGGATCGGATTGGATATCCAGTCGGGCCCTAGTTCCGACATTTGGTGTTGAAAATAGTGGTGGCTAATAAGCCTAAAACTAGTGTTGTAAAAAGTATTGATTTTGGATTATTTTAAGTAAAAGTAAAAGTAATTTGAAAAATTTTAATTTAAGTAAAGTAAGAGTAAAAGTAATTTGTAATTTTTTAATTTAAGTAAAGTAAAAGTAAAAGTAATGGTCAAAATTTTATTTAAGTAAAGTAAAAGTAAAAGTAAGACCTATTTTTTAAAGTAAAAGTAAGAGTAAAAGTATAATAAAAGTAATTTTGAACGGAGCAAAACACCGGTTTTTGGAGCTCCAAAGCTCTGTTCCAAAGTTTTTTTGCTAATTTTATGTATAAATTATCATTTTAATAAGTTTTTAGTCAAAATAAATGGTTTTAGCGTGTTAGTGGCTTAAAAAATGTTCTCTTGCCATTTACTTTACAAAAAGCCTATGGGGAATTTACCCTTTCAAATTACTTAAATTTTACTTAAATTAATTTAAGTATTTGCAGAGGAAAATCCGAGTAAGAGTAAAAGTAAAAGTATTTGAAATTTCAAAAGTCGAGTAAGAGTAAAAGTAAAAGTAATTGAAATTTCAAAAGTCGAGTAAAAGTAAAAGTAAAGGTAATCCAAAATCCGTTACTTTTATTACTTTAAATAAAAGTAAAAGTAACTTTTTACAACACTACCTAAAACATGATTTTTTTATATAGGGACTGGGGAGTTTATGATATCCATTCAAACTCAAACTCCTCAAATTTAATTTTTTGAAATTAGTAAAAATGAAAAATTAATTTACATTACATCATACATATTTTAATGAATTATTATTTGTAGAAAAAAAGTAATTATTAAGCTTTCAATCAACTATTAGTTTGTAAGCATAGAATACAATAATATACCTAAGTTGTGTTGCAGTACAAAATTTGAAGGTTTTGTTTGAAGTCTAGTAAACTAAATTTTTGTAAAAATAGACTCAATAACCCCTCTTCCATGTTTTTAATTTTTATACCGGTTAAATGTTATTGGTTCCTGTATGTGTTTTTATCGTAATGCAAAAAGTGCGATTTCCCAATTTTTCATGTCATCTTTTGTAATATCGTTCCAAAAGATAAGCAGTACGTCGTTAATCTGACACAAAGAGTCACAATCCGTATAAAATCAACGGGATTCTGACTCAATTTGTTTGGATTTTTTGTCTGTTAAGATATAAAAACAGTCACAGTAACGAGTATTTTACGACGCTTCTGACTCTTTGTGTCAGAGTAACGACAATTAGCAAACAACGCTGTTACAACGCTGATCCGTTACTGTTACCGATAATAAGAAAATATATGTAACACAAGAGAGAATTTTTGACTATATACTAAAGTTTTAACCGAAATTATACTAGAAAAGTCGCACAGCCTCCAGTTGCCAGCACCTTGCTAACCAAATGTATTTCATTACTCCTTGATTATTCTTGAAATTAGCACAAACAAAAGTGTTAGCGGTACGGAAAGCAGAAGTTGCTCTAAAATACCACTTTCGCATCTACTAGAAATACTAATGCATAAGTGTTAAATTAGTTTCTATAAGTGGTAGTCACATGAAACCCTATTTGTTGATGAAAACAAAAGAAAACAATTTTTGGTCTGTTCATCTAGTTGAAAAGAATAAAAAAGCCATAAAACAATTTTTGAAAATCACAACTTTTTATTATGGTTATGGTTGCATTTTTTTTTAATTTTCTTCTAATAAATGTGAAAAAATTAATCATTTTGTGATTTCCAAAGATTGCTGTAAACATAATTTTTTGAACTAAAACATAAAATTAATTTCTTTCAATAAAAATTGCTTTTTCTTAATGCAAGTTAAAACAAACCTATTTGCAACCATTTATAATAAACAGAGAACCAATTTCGTGGGTTTAGTTCGCTTAATACAAAATAAAAATTAATTTGTTTAATATATTTTAATATAATTACTATTTTGTTTTTTAACACCAACAATAGGTGGACAGCTTCTTAAATTTATTTTTGGGGTATACTCATAGGTGAGAAAAGGGGGGGGGGGCAGCGTGGGGTCCACCCCCCTAGCCTTGAAATTTTGGGACCCCCCCCTAGACGAAAATCTAGGGGGCCCCCCTCCCCCCAAATTTCCGAATTTTTTACCCCTGACCCCCCTCTAGATTTTGAAATCTGACCCCCCACCCTCCGCCCTCGGGAAAATTTTAGGTACCTTTTTTATACTAAATTTTCTTTCAAAAACGTGAATTTTCATCACATATTTATGCTTTTACACCCTTTTTATACATGAATATGGCTTTTTATTCAATAAAATGTAGTATTATCCTATAAAAAGAACAATTATTAAAGTTATTATGGTTTAAAACTGTTTTGCTTTGGACACCGGACCCCACCTGACCCCCCTCTAGATTTCAAAATTTCGCACCCCGGGTCGACCCCCCCTAAAAAGCTAGGGGGGGGGGGGTCCGGACCCCCCTGGGACCCCCCTCCTAGAATTCAAAATTCGATTTACCCCGGGTAACCACCCCCCTAGCTTCCCCGACCGTGCTCACCTATGGGTATACTTTGAAATTTTTTAGGATAATCTTTAAACCCTTGATACCTTTTTAGCGTTTTTAGTACTGAGACTTCCAAATATTAGGGGAGGAGGCAGGTGTCCCGGGTGGTACCTCCAAATTTTAAGGGGCAATACTGACAGGATGGGGAAGTATAACCCCCACCCCAACCCCACTCCACTGTGTAATAGTCGCATAAAAATCGGGGTCAAACTCGATTCTCGCCGTCAGTTCATCACCAGCCGGGAGTATTACAATTCTTCGCCGGTGGAAACCAAAGAGTACAACCCTTTTCGAGAGCCCCACCCCTGCGGGAACTTGAAGAAAACTCTGTTCAAACCCGTCCGACCCCCTTTCAAGTTTCCGAAAACGGAAAAGAAAACTCGACAGTCCCGATCCATCGGATCGACCAAAAACCCCAGCAGCAGTAGTAACGACTTTCAAAATGCGACTATTGTCTAAAAGTATATACAATGAAACAATGATCAATGTATACGATCGGCCGTATAAAATGTCGAAAGCTTGGCAACAATACTGAATTTTGGTGGGCGGAATTTGCTTTTCGTTTTCATAATCGAGCTAAAAACGCAGTTTTTAGCCGCATTTTAATTGTTTTATAAAATGTTTTAAAATATTTTTTATGATACCAGTATATAAAAAAACTTCGTAATAGGGTAGTACATTTAATTTTGGCACTTTTCCAAATTGGGCATTTTTGATTTTGGACTATATCTTTGGTAATCCTGGACGGAATACGACGTTTGATAGCTCAAATGAGAGCTAATTATACGTAGATGACTGTCGTGAGCTTTTTATTTGTTATGTTATAATATTTTCATGTAAAATTGTGATTTATAAAACATAAAATTTTTACTCGTTTTAGAACATGGGCATTTCATGATTACGCAATAAATTAGTTTAAAAATTAAACTTTCCCGGTAAAATTTAGTCTATTTTCCGAATTTTTAGTCCGCGTGGTTCTACGTTGCGTCTGTGGTGAGCAATCGTTATAAAATAAAATACTGTAATTTCGGCACACATATTGCTGTAGGTAAAAACGGGTTGAATTAAGTGTTCGAGTGTTAAATTGTAGTTGTAAATAGTTAAAAGACAACGTTGAAATATGTAGGGGTCATAGCACTGCAATTAAACTCGATTAAGGGGTCCTTTTAAAAAGTGACCAAATTAAATGCACTTTTTTCCCAAATTTTGCTCATTTTGATACCATTTGGCATTTTAGCTGAAATTTTTTTCCAGTTACACGTTGAGCAACAAGTAGAAACTTAAATTAAAGAAAACTGTCTGGAGATAATGATAGGCTTTTAAATTTTTGAAAAGGATGATTTTTTGATTGAGAAACAATCGAAATTAAATGCATACATTTAATTTCGGCAATTTTCCATTTTTTTAAAAACTGATTTAATTGAGTAAAAGAACTACTTTCATACAGTGAAACTTTCGTGACGCAACGCAGTATTGTGAAAGCTTCAAAATGAGCTATCAAACATAAAAATCGGGCCATACAGTGAAAAGTTACATCGGAAAAACAAAAAAGTGCCGAAATTAAATGCACAACCCTCTAAATATACTTGACTTTTGCGTATTAGAGTGCCAACTCTACATACGAATGTTTCCGGAATATTTATTTGAAGTTCACAAAGTTGTTTATTCCTTGGTCATTGTGAGTTTTTTTAGACAAAATCTAAAACCACACTGCTACTCACTCATCATAAATTTAAAAAATGTAACTTTTTTCTTGAGAAATTTCATCACGATAGCTAAAATCAAAAAATCCTATTGACTTGCACAATATAATATTGCCATTGCCAATAATATCAAACACGTGAGGAAACTAAAAAATGCAAATGCAACCTAAAAAACACAATGCATGGATGATAAACGCGCGCACTTATGCAATGCAAACACAATAATACACACACACGCATGCAAATAATGCACTAACAGATAACAGCTCACTTAAAGTTATAAACTAAAGGCAAATAAAAAATCTAAAATTATTAAAATTAAAACGTCTTAAATCCTAAATTAAATCTTTTTCAAAATAATCCTTCAAATCCAGAAACGCGTAAAGTATTGTATATAATTAATAAATGGAAAAAAGTGCACCAAAAATTTGTATTTTAAAAGCAGATTTAAAAGCACTAATGATTAGATTAAACAAAAAAATGTTTAAAAATTGTAAATTTAAATAAAATATAGTTTATTTTCATAAGCACAGGTGACCGACATACCCTAGCTTAGGGGGAATATTTTTAATCCCAGTGTAAAGGTCAAAATACGACTATGAGGCAGAGGTGAACAAAATAAATCTCAAAAGGTGACCAAGGCCAGAAGGGGGGGGGAGGTCAAAAAAAGATAAGAAAGAGGAGGAGTGGGTAAAAGAGGGGATTTAAAATTATTAAAAATGCTATAAACAAATCTAAATCATGATAATTTTAAAATGATAAAAATTAACTGGTGAACAAACATTTATTACCTTTAAACTTTTAATTTTTTTTTAAGTTTAAAGGTACAGGGGTCAGACAGGAGTCTCTTTCGAAGGGGGAGGGTAACAAATAAGGCATTTTTGCATAAAAATATTGCGTTTGCAACATTTCCTTCAAGTTTTAACCCTTTAAATGCACTAATAAAATTTATAATAATAAATTTTAGCTCCATTTAAAAGATTTGCTTAGGTTAAAAGGTGCGGTGGAGAGTCAAACTTTTTGTCTTAGATTTTGATAATTTTTCCTGAAAACCTTACCCCTGGCCCCAACAGACCACAAAAATTTTTTCAACAAAATATCTCCAGTGATTCAGGAGTTATGACCCCCCAAAAATGGCGTTTTTCGACAATTCTGTACGTGACAAAATGCTCAATGGTATAAAAATTTACGTTACAAATTATGCACCAAAAGAAGCGGCTACTTTCTACTTTAATTTGATACCTTGATCGCTAAGATTGGTGCTTTATTTGTCGAAATATTGCGTTTCCCGTACAAAAAATCCGCAACTTTTTCATTAAAAACACCAAACGACGGCAGTGATTTTGTAAAGTTTGCCCAACTTTTCTTTCCTTTACTTCGTGTTTTTAGCGAAAAAATTGAGGGTTTTTGTACAAAAAACGTAATATCTCGACAAATACTCCACTAATATTAACGATCAATGGATCAAATTAAAGTAAAAAGTAGCCGCTTTCTTTAAATACATAATTTGTAACTTAAATCGTTATACTCATTGAGCAATCTTTTACGTACAGAATTGTCACAAAACGCCATTTTTGTGGGATCATAACTCCTGAACAACTTCAGATAATATTTTGTTGAAAAAAAATTTTGTTGGCTATTGATGCCAGGAGAGGTAAGGTTTTCTCAAAAAATTATCAAAATCAAAGACTAAAAGTTTGACTCCGCACCGCACCTTTAAGGAACAATTAAAACTTTTTTTTATGTTTTGATGGATGGTTGATAGGAGGAGAAAGGGGGAGGGTCAAAAACAGTGGTTGGGGAAGGGGTTGTCCTGACGAAGGGTTTTACGGGGGAAGGGGGGGGGGGTCAGAAATGGGTCTTGGGGGAGAAGGGGTAGCCCTCCAAGGGTCTTGCGGGAAAGGGGGTGGGAGGCCACACGGTACCCCTCGGTGATATATGTAAGTTTAACATTATAAATCCTTGTATTGTGTTGTGTATTATTATCCTTGCATATTTTTTATGGAATTTTGAATATGATTGTATAAACGTTTTCGGGATTTTAAATAATAAATTTTAAAAATGTAATTAATCTGTTAAAATAGTATTGCGATCAACTCTTACAGTAATTTAAAATTAATTTCGCAATATGGATAAACTAAAAACAACATAAAATTCAACGACTGGATATTACGTAATTTTTTTGTTTAAATTGAATTTTAAGTTTATATGAATGAATTTTGGTTGGCTTCTGAATCTAATAAAATTCTGCTGTAAATTCAGCATTTATTTTTGTAAGTTTCGTACATATTATGAATAAAAATCATAGAATTGTAAAATAATTGAACATTATTAGCAAAAATGGTAGTAAACATTTTATAAAATCAAAGCAAAAAAAAAATTGATAAGACAGTATGGATGTCTTTTTGTTATTTCGATATTTTTTAAAAAAAAAACAAATAAATTTTAACTTACTTTACAAATTCTGTTCTCAAATGCAATATAAAAAAAGTAATCTTTTTCCAGCATGTTTTCGCACTCTGTATATTGAGTACGCGGACAAGATAAGTCTCCACATCTGCCATAAATGTCAATCGATGTAAATGTTTTCATTTTATCGACGATTTCTTCCCTGAATTATGTAAATAAACAATTACGAAAGTAATGTTTTAAAAAAGCAGATTGAACTTGGCATAATAAATGCAAAATTAAAATTGAATAATAATAAAAAATAATAGAAAAATGAGCCAACAAAAATATTAAATAACAGCAGAGTATCATTTTCGAATGGGTCTCCAAAACAAGAAAGCATTACGTCTGATTAAACAAAAAATTTGGCGCTAAATGCTCTTGCCATAAACGAAATAAAAATCATACTTTTTTTAAAATCGAGTTTTGAAGTCGTATTACTGTGATTAATTTTTTGTTGCAGAATTTGCCGTAAAATTATCTTTTTGAGTCGGTGAAACCGAATTTGGGCCACATTTATAATTTTACTTAGAAAGTCCTAACCGACCATAAAAAATTGAAACACTGAAGGCTTACCTTTTCGACACCGTGTAACAGTTCGAAACAAACCATGCAATTAATTTTGTTTTGCCGGTAAAAGTCTTTAGAAAGCTTTCCATCAGGTCAGATTTCTCCTTTTCTGAAAGCGGCACTTTTCGCTTTGCGACTCTGGGACCGTAAGGAAACACAATATCCGAATCTTGCCTATGTGTCATTGTCAAATTGAAAAATCCTAAAGTATTTAAAATATAAAAAAATAAATATTAAAGTTAAA
>JASAMX010023618.1:0-80470 GCA_030248175.1 Microlaimidae sp. YZB2_3 | reverse complement strand
GAAATATCTAATCGAAAATGATTTCCTTTTAGTTTAAGTCCATTGGATCGAGTTTTAAAATTATGATCAATTTGTAAAAACTTATCAGCCGGCAATTCAGTGAGGTTATTTATTAATTTATAGCAAAAAACAAGATCGTTGCGCGTTCTGCGTGTTTCAAGTTTGTCAAGTCCTAAATTTTTTAGCCTATCGGTATAACAAGCATAAGGAAAGTTGCATCTTAAATACAATTCCGGGTAAACGCTCGTTGAACATTTTCTATACATTCCTTATCTTTTAAATACTTATGATTCCAAACATAAGTTTCAAATTCCAGCAAAGGGCGCACAACACTTGTATAGGCTTTGGTCAAAATATTTGGATTTTTTGAACGAAAAGCCCTAAATAAAATAGCAATTCTATTTTTAGCTTTAGCAGAAATAGAAGCACAGTGGCTTGAGAATTTTAAATTTGATGACATTAAAATACCTAAATCACGAATAAGATTCTTACTTTCAATTTTGTTATAATTTAAATAATAGACGTGTTGTGGATTTTTGGAACCTAGATAAAGAGCATTACATTTCTTTATAGCAATGTTTAATTGCCAACTGTGAGCCCATGAACAAAAATTATCAAGATTTTTTTGAAAATTATTTGGAGAATGAGTTTTGTCAAGAATAAAATAGAATTTAGCGTCATCTGCGAAGAGTTTCACAGAAGCGTTAAAGTCGAGGCAGTCTGGCAAATCATTGATATAAAGGAGAAAAAGCAGTGGCCCCAGAACACTGCCCTGGGGTACACCACTTGATACATGAATATAAATAGAAAATACACAATTTTTTAAATTATCGACTGAGTCATTGTTTAGAATTACTTTTTGCCTTCTGTGTTTTAAAAAACTAGTAATCCAACTGCAAAGCTCGTAGCCAATACCGTATGCTTTTAATTTTGCTAATAATTTGGTGTGACCGGCTGAGTCAAACGCCTTAGAAAAATCTATGTACATTACGTCTACTACTTTTTTATCTTCTATGGCTTTAACCCAGTCAGAGAGTGTAGAGAAAAGTTGCATGCCTACAGACTTTTGTTTTAAAAACCCAAACTGTTCAGAGTGTACCGATTTTTTCTTTTTTAAATAATTAAACAATTTGTCTACAATGATACTCTCCATTAATTCACATGGTATACACGTAAGGGATATGGGTCGGTAATTTTCTTGTAGACTGGTTGCCCCTTTTTTAAAAATTGGTAAAACAAAAGCATCTTTCCAAATCGAAGGAACAGTTCCAGAAAGCATAGATAATTCAAAAATTCTAGCCAGAGGACTGGCTATAAAACAAGCAATATTTTTTTAAATATATAGGATCCAAAGCGTCAGGAGTGTTGGAGTCATTGACAATGACAAGCTCCCAAAGATGACGTGGGTAAAGAGGACAATTTAGAGCGTGAAATTTTTCCTTACTTGCGGTTTCTTTCAGCGCTTTTTCAGATGGCAAAGCCACCCATAACGGAGCTGGAACAGATGCGGTGACCGCCCTCACTAAAGGCTGGTTCGTACTTATGCAAAAACGTCCTTTGGACAAAGTCCAAAGGACGTTTTTACATAAGTATGAACCAGCCTTAAGACTTGGGGAGGATCCACGGAGGACGATGCCCTACGTTTAAGCAAACGAGCTGTTTTGAACTTCGATTTTGCAAGCATCTGAACCGTGCGAGTGTTCCTTAGTTTGCTTTGTGATAACCCCTAACTCATTTATCTAAATTCCAACTCCACACCTATTGTCGGGGCAAAAATACCTATCAGTACCAGGTGTTGACTCAACGGGTTTTTGATAACGATAAGTGTACCCCTCTGCGCAAGCTAATGGCTTTTTTTATTTGTTTCAGTCCATGTTACAGGGACATTCATTTTTATAACAACCAATGTTTAAAGAAACCTCGATAGGATTCCGATTTTACCTTGATACACAGTTTGTTAAACTCTCACTATACGTTAAAAATCACTAATTCCTATCAAAATTTTAAATTACAGTAAAAATTGCTTTTAGACAAAAACAAACCAAATTTTCCGTTTTCCAAAAATCCTAAGTTTGACTATAAGATTTAAATTTTTTAGGCCAAAAATATTTTTTTAAAATTTGTGATACCAATAAAACAAGAAGAACAAAAAATTATTAAAATATCAGAAATTTAAAATGTTCGCACTTGGAGGACTAAACTTCGACACTACCCCACCCAATAACTCCAGAAACCCCAAAAAGCAAAAACAGTTTTATTAAGCAAAAAATAAATATTTAATAAAAATCAGTTTTAAAACCTCAAGCAGAATTTAAAACTGTAACTTTCTCATTTGTTTTGAATGCATCAGAAAACCAACATGTGTTATACTGAGAAGCATGTTTAACTTCACGATTGACTATATTTTTTTATTAGGGTAGAATACATGATTTATTTGGGCCTATAACAAATAAACATGTTCCCTGTGGAGCTCCGGAACGCCGGTTTTCGGGGCCTTGCAGTACATTCATAAACACGGAGCCCCAGTTTATTTTTAAAATAATGTAGCATATAATTAAAAAGTGATATTTTAGTTTTTCTTATTTTTTTGTGGACTCAAAATTTCTAAACAATGATAAATACAAAAAATTAATTGTAAAAAGTTGCAGAATAACATAAACTTTTTAAAATTAAATAAATTGGAGGATGAAATAATAAGCGCAGATTCTGACTTTTTTGTTTTAATAATTCGGAGCAAGATAACATAATAGCGCACGTAACATAACTAACAAACTGCTTTGATTTCGTTAAAAAAAACAAAGAAACTCTAGATCATGGGTGGCGCGGGAGCGCCACGGGGCGATTTAGCCTCGTGGCGCTGCGCCAACCATAATTAGAGAATCTGGATAAAATTTGATATTCATGTTCATCTCTTTCTTCTTCTTCTTCTTCTTCTTATTATTATTATTATTATTATTATTCTAACGCTCAATTCTTAAAATGGATATTCCTCTTTCGTTACTGATTGATCAAAAATAAACATGGGCTCTTTGGAAAGAAGAAAGAATTTCGCAACTTTCTTAGGAGCCACTTTTTTTTTTTAGGTCCTTGTTATCGATTTATTGATCAAAATAATAAATTGAAAAAATAGACAAATAAAAACTCCCAACCGAACAATAACCGCCTTTTGGAAACAATAAGGATTGTACAGAGCAGAAAACGAACAGTCCCTCATAGAAAACGCACAAAAAAAGCAGACCGGTTTTAATTGGTTTCAGAAACCGAACCAGTTCCCAGCGCCATCTGCTTCAACCGCGCTGAAAACGGCGAAAACAACAGAGTACTTTTTTTAATTCTTACATTTTTTTTTTTTTTTTTTTTTTTTTTTTTTATTTTTTTTTTTTAAATAAAAAATATAATTTTTTTTTTTTTTTTTATTTTTTTTTTTTTTTTTTTTTTATTTTTTTTTTTTTTTTTTTTTTTTTTTTTTTCTCCCGGCTTCTCTTTTTGTTTTGCTTTTTTTTTTCTTTTTTTTCATAATCATGGCTATCTTCTTCTTTCTCTTATTTTTTCTCTCTTCTTGTCCTCCCCCACATTACTGATGACAGAATTAATTCAAAGTTTTATTAAAAAAAATAATAATGTGTCAGTGGCGCGGGAGTGCCACGCGGCGGTTTAGCCCCACGGCACCCACAGCACCACAGCACACAATAATT
The DNA here is from genome assembly GCA_030248175.1 of Microlaimidae sp. YZB2_3. NCBI lineage: Eukaryota > Metazoa > Nematoda > Chromadorea > Desmodorida > Microlaimidae > Microlaimidae sp. YZB2_3. The sequence goes on along the minus strand of JASAMX010023618.1, from coordinate 76,775 downwards.
AGAGAACGTTGGGAAAATTTTTAGTAATTTATGTTCATCTTCTTCTATTTATTATTACAATTCTAACGCTCATTAGCTTAAAATCAATATTCTTAATCGTTCACGTGGTGATTTAACCCTGCGTTACCACACCAACTATAATCAGAGAATCTGAATAAAATTTGTAATTTATGTTCATCATCTTTGGCTGTCGGCTGGGTGGACGAACAAACCAGAAAACAAACAAACATCTACAATCCGACAAGCGCGACGCTCGCGTGCTTTGCAGCGGGCTGGTCGACTAACTGGTCTGTACAGCCGTTTTGTTGACTCAAAAAACTCAAAAATTTTCCACAACTAAACGTCAACAATTGTAAGTCAGCCCCCATTTTGCCCCGCCAATTTACGTTTAGAAAACCGTTGTTTGCTTCTTTCTTCTTCTTCAAAACTTTATACAGCGAACGCAATGCGGATAGAAGAAGAATATTGGTTAGTTGGTTACTGGTGACAAGAATATAACACAAAAGAATGTCCGACTGTACACTAAACTTTTGACCAAAGTTTTGCGAAAAAAGTCGCACTTTTAAATTCGTGTGCGACTTTTCTCGCGAAAATCCGCCATTTTCTGCCAGTTTTCCCGCGCTGCGATTTTTAACAGTGTTATTTTTCTTGCAGTGGGGACTGCGACTTTTTTTGCACTCAATACTGCTTTATTCGAACTGCGATTATTTTAGCACTGCAAGTCTAACTGCACAACAAAAAAAATACAGACGCTGGTAATTATTTTCAATGGAGTAAAACACATGAAAACTTGTTTTGTTTACTTTTAAAACGTTGGAGAGTTACTGTATTTTATTAAAACTAAAAAGTTTTAACATGTTAAGATACAAAAAAACGACTTTTACTCATTTAAAGACAAAATTTTCGCTCCGTTTTGTTATAATTTTTTTTGTTATGCAGCCAGACTTGCATTGCAAATAAAGCAGTATAGAATGCGAAAGAAGTCGCAGTCCCCACTGCAAGAAAACTAACACTGTGTTAAAAATCGCAACGCGGGAAAACTATCAGAAAATGGCGGATTTTTGCGAGAAAAATCGCACAGGAATTCGAAAGTGTGAGTTTTCTCGCAAAATTTTGGTCAAAAATTTAGTGTACAGTCGGACATTCTCTTGTGTTATATATTCTTGGCATTAGGTATATTATGCGCTTGAAAAACATCGTTTTTATCTCTGTAATATGCTTTATGAAAAAATTACGAAAAGATAAATTGGTTAAATTGTTTATACTGGCGTTTAACTGTTGTTATTTATTGTTTAACTTGGTGCTGCTACTACAGTAACAAATAAAATGATTAGACATTAAGTTATAGAAACGCTGGAGATAATTTTTAAGCAGTTTTTAGTGCAGATTTAAATAAAATTTCGCCTCCCGCGGCTTGGGAAACCCCCAGCACCCGCTTTGCGTCAGGTTGGTGTAACAAATTGTGTAGAAATTAGGTTATAAAAGCAGAAGTAAATCTGTGACCATTTGAATCGGTGGAGACAATTTCTAAGCAGTTTTTAGTGCATATATAAAAAGTTTCGCCTCCGGCGGGTGGGGGGGGGAGCGCCCCCTCTTGACTCCCCGGCCAACGCTTCGCGTCAGCTTTTCACCGCTACGCAGCGCAGTCACGGCGCTTTGCGCCGTAACCCCTCGCCGAGACATTGGCAGACCGCCCCCCCTCGGCCAAATCCTATATACGCGCTTGAATATATATATTTTAAATATTGTACTTCTTTGTTAACAACGTAACGGCTACAATAAATATTTTTCATTTCATATTATGGCTTAGCCTATGAGGGCTCCAAAATTTTTGAATATCTCTAATATTGGGTACCGGCTCTTTTGAGCCACAAGCAAAAACCTTGAAGCCATTGAATTCTTTTGGGGAATTCGGAGAACCACGAGCAATGAGAACTTGGAGCCTTTAGGAAAAAATCGCTTGGGCTTAGAGTTAGGCTTTGCTTGCGTAGGTAAACGTTTTAGTGATTTTTACTTTTTGCTGTAAGTTCTCAACTTATACGGCTCCAAGTTCACCACTTGGGGCTCAAAGTTCACCACTTGGGGCTCAAAGTTCACCACTTGGGGCTCCAAGTTCACCACTTTGGACTCCAAGTTCCCCATTTTTGGCTCTAAGTTTCCTCAGCTCCATCGACCCTAAATCTTAACATTGAGTTAGAAACATGCTGTTTTGGTAGATTAATGTACAACGGTCTTTTGCACATGACAGTAAACCGATATCGCTTACGGTAAAATTTAGTTTGCTGATTCTAAATCAAATATAAAGATTACTTTTAATCTTCACTGAATAAATTTTGATTTCTTTGTGCACAATGCAAATAAATTATTCCTGCTAAATTTATCATTTTTTAATCTTTGCAATGTTTTATAAAGAATGATTGGTTTATATTCCAATTAAAGTTGGCGGATTCAAAACCGTAAATTTCAGCAATTAATTCAATAACTGTATGTTTTTCCAATTATAACTTATAGTGGAATTTTTTAAAAACCTGTTTAAACGTCACTTTGTGTTAAAATGAGTGGAACTTAGCAAGTAACAACATCAAAAAAAAAACGTTAAAATGGACCGAATGTCAAGTTGTTAATAATGTGACACGATTGACTAAAATGTTTATTACAACAATATACGTTTAACCAAAAATTCTTTTTTTAAGTATAATAGTTAAATTTTATCTGGATGACCTAGAGTAAAATTGTTTGGGAAACACGAGAGGATCGATTAAAATTGCGCGATTATGTATGACGTTTTTGTTTGGAAAAAAAAAACAAATTAAAACGCAGGATTTTTTTTTTCTTATTCACGCCTTTTCACAAAATACACAAAAATCAGTCGCTTATTTGTTAAAAAATTATGTCAGTTTACTATGGTGGTCCGTTTTAAAACATAGAACAAAAAAGAGCAAAACTGCACAGAAAATATTACGTTAGCGGCATTGTTGACTACTTGTACTATGAATTTTTAATTTTTTATAGTAGTCAAATTAGCCAAGAATGCACGAAAATTCATAATGTCAACCATATGGCTGGCACGATCTATTTGTACCAAAATTAATTTTTTTGAATTTTTTTATAGCATTCAGATTAAAAGTCGTGTGTGCTCCCTGGATGCGTGCGTGCGTTTGCGTGCGCTTGTGCGCCTACTCCTACTTCCCCTTACTCCCCCCTTATCAGTGGCTCCTCTTACAGGCGCGTACTACTCCCTTATTAGTGGCTGTGCATACCACCCCCCTCCTTTTCTCCTTTGTGGTACTCCCGCCAAAAATAAAACAAAATTCTAAAATATATGCACTCTTTACCTATTTTTGTGATTTTTTACAGAATTTAACGTATCTTTGCGAAAATTAAAACCATATCACCCCTATATTTTACTTAAATTTAAAATTTGCTGCCGTTTTTTAGCTTTGTTGCATTTTTTGCACATCGCTCATTAAAAAAAACTTGATCTGTGCCCCCCCCCCATTTTAAAAATATCTCTATTAAACGCGGGAGGCATGGCAGCGATTATAGAAGATTCTTAAAATATCAAAATAGTACACAAAAAGAGGTAATTTTTGCCAAAATCAGTTGCTTAAAGCATAAACAAAATATTCGACTCTCAAGTGTTCTATAAAAATATAAAAATTAAGAAAGCATGAATAATTTTTTTTTTCATTTTAAAAATACGAAATTTCAAAAAAAAAATTCAATTAAACCTTAAAATACTTACCTGAGACGTTTTTAACTAAAAAAATTTACAAATAAATGTGGCGGATAGCGTTGAGCAGCGTAGGTCAATTAAACTCACAATATTAATTCATGCTTTAAGTAGCCACTACACCCGCTTTCAATCATAAGTTCCATTTTTCAATTTAAAAACATTATTAAATTATAATAATGTATGCGCTGTAATCAAATTACAGTAGCCCGCGCTTGTCGCCGCGCGTGTCAAAACAGTTGCCTATAGCAGTTAACAGTACGTGTGCTCCACGCAACGCGTGGGCCCAATGGGTTCCGCAATTATTGTTTGGCGCTTACTAACTGGATACAGGTTGCTTCGTGACTTCGGAACCCAAGTTGGCAGATCCAGAGTAGGTATTTTTACTCTCCTACCCTTAATTTTATTCGTTGAAGCCCCCAACTGAGATGCCAACATTTATAGTTGGTTTAAACCAACTTAAGTAGGCACTGTGTGTTGAGAGAAGGATTCGCAGAGGCTGTCTGTGAATTCTTCTATTAAGATTAGGGCGCAAATCTCGACGTGACTTGGTGGAGTGGTTACGATCTTGGTAAAAAGGTATTTTTAACAAAGAATTTTGCACAAGTCTGCATATATCGTACACCGTTTTTAATTAAGCTAATTAGGTTATACAAAACCCTCAGTGGCGTGTCGTCAAGGGCACCCACTGACCTCCGTAAAAATATCGTTGTGTTTTTTAATTGGTAAACTTCTAAAAAAAACTAATATTTACCTAATTTCAAATCCAAGCCTCTAACTGAAAAAGTAAAAAGTAAAAGGTTACATAATTTTTAAGTTTCAAAAAAAATAGTGTTTCCGTTCTAAAACGGGTTTTGTTTTTAAACGGCTCAAAAGCTAAGCCTTGGCGTTCTCAACGCCTTTCAAAAAGTCTTTCTTTTTAAATCAAAATGCTCAATTGCTCAATGTGCGCAAAGTGTAAACTATGTCTTTGTTCGCCGCAACGCGGTTTGTTACACTCGTCGTAAACGCGCATTAAAAATAAACCTTTTTGTGTAATCTGTCGTATAACCTATTTATCTTTATAAGTAATTCAATCTGTCAATGCAGTACCTTATTCACAAAGTACGTAAACACGGCATATATTCCGTCTTCACAATCTAAGTTACAAAATACACTCCAAATTCATACACGATAGTCCCGCACGACACATATAAATCACGGAGCCCAAACCACTGGCCAAACCCTCTCCTTTTTCCCCCAACGAGTCATTAAAATTGCGCCAGTAATTTTAATGTTTCGTTGAAAACTAATTCCCACGACCAAATTCCTTTCGGTGCTTTATACAGTTCGTGACCCGCTTGGTAGCTCCGAATTTTCCAAGCACACCCAAAGGTCTTAACAAACTTTTTGAAAACTCAAGCACTGCTTGAGTCGCTAAACGTTACCCCTTCAAAAAATCCATTGTTTAAAGGGTTCACCCCTTAACTCCCGGTGAAGCTATCGAGTCCAGCAAGTTAGCCAACGTTTCCCCTTGCTGTAACCATTTTGTGGAAGTCTGACCCCATCAGACTTCCCAAAATTCAGCTCTAAAAATTGTACTGGTATTTTTAATGTTCCATACCTTCCCCACCTTGATTTGCAGACACGGTCTATATTCTCCCTTTTGGTTTTGAGCTGCAATCATTTTTGAAGAGAGCAAAACCTGCTTTGCTCTTATTTTTTTCATGTCCCAACACGGTAATGTTTCACCAAAATAACTAGTGACCATTGGTAATTACCCAAATTGACTTGCAGGATTTGTTCTTCGCAGCTTTCCCCTTACTTGGCATTTCGTATCTGGAATCGTCTACAGTGGGAGAAAACTTTTTGAAAAGGAATTCGCGAAGAATTCCTCCCTTTCTTAACCCATCCTACCGTAGCCCTACTCCGTGAACCGACTTGACCTCCCGGTCAAGAGGGTGTGTTGTGTGCTCCCCCGCTACGTAATTAACAAACACAAAGGTCAAATACTTGAATACGTGCAGACTTCTTTGTTATATAATAACCGACTGAGTCAAAATAAAAGGGGACGTACTGTATAAAGTGTGCCATTAAATACGATAAGGAATCCGTGTGTACCGGGCCGCAGGATCATCAACTTACCGGCTTGACCCCTGTTTGGCCCGCTACATAAACAATTAAACTAGTTCAAAATTTAAACATTTCTTTTTTATATTTTTATACAACCAAAATTAAACAAAAAATAACTAAGAAAATTCAGAAAAAAACACTCATACACATAAAAGATGGGACTCAATATGGCCGACATTTGAAATAGAGATTTGAATTGTCATGTGAACAAGATGTTTATAGCAAAATTCGTCATTTTACGAAAAAGTTAGTAAAAAATTACTAAGCACTTAGTAGCAAATAATCTACTAAAAAACTAGTTACGTTTTTTACTAACTGTTTTAAGAGAGTGATAAATTCTCGTAAGTTATTTTCTGCTAAGTTAAAGTTTAAGATTTTAAAACAAAGTGGCGTTCGCAAAAGTTATTACACGATCCGATTTTAAGTTATTTAGAAAAACGTACGGTTTTGGATGAATGGTTGAAATATACAGTTTTAAATTCGTCAATTTCAATTTGAAAATAAACCAATTTACTGTTTATTACACATTGAACGAATCAAGCAAAAAATTACGAAAGAGGAAAAATCCTTCTTCTCCAGCGATCATTAAAAATATTATAGTCCGAGCATTGTCAAAAGGATGAAATAAAAAATTACCATGGATGTTTTTATACTATAGAAAAACCATATACACCAAAGGTGCCTTAGGGTTTTGCAACTTAAGAAATTTTTTTGTTTTTAATTTAGCTTAAAATTATTGAAATACTAAATATAATCCACAAAGTGTTACAATATTACTTTATATTGTAAATTAAATCATTAGTTTTTACGTGAACATAAGCCAACTTTTGAATAACAATAAAATTTCGTTCCACAAAAAGATATTGGAATTTTTATTTTAAATTTAAATTTAGACTGTCGTTATGTTAGATTTAAAATTAAAACAAAATCTTTAAAAAAGCATTACTTTAAAACATGAAAAGCTAAATCATAGCATTTTAGTTTTAATAAATATTTTGAAAAAAGTTAATGTTTTGTGGTTTAAGTTTGTTATATAATTGAAAATTGAGATTTCCGCCTAAAAAGCGTTTTTGGTACAAAAATTAACAATTAGCAGAATTAACTAAAAACATATTTTTGGAGTTAGCTTTACTTTCTTACTTTCTACAGTATAGGAAAGAAAGTATAGCGAATAGAGCCTAAGCCTAGCGGGAGGTTATTGACAGCCGTGACACAAGCTAATTTTAAAATTAATTCTTGAAAATATTTTGTGAATTTAAATTATAAACTACCAAGAAAAAATACTACTTTAAAATGATTGCAAGAAAAACGAATTCTATAAGTTTTTAAATTAGCTTTCTTAGATAGAATTTAAGATTTAGGAAAACTAACTTAATTTGAAAATGCGTTGAGTTTTCCATTCGCTTTGGTTTTAGCTCTATTCAATGAAACAATTTTATGGGAAATCTAACCCCTCTATTTACACGTAACACCCAATATTTGGAGCTTCATGTCCTATCAAAAATTAGTTTTGGTCATAAAATAATTAGTGTTTTTTTTCTTATAAAGTAAGCTATAGGCACCTTGCACTGGAACTCGGTTTATACATGAAGTATGCAATATACGTAAGCGTCACCATAATGGATAATTACCGTATCTCCTACTTATCTTTTGTAGTATGCAGATTAACAGATGGAAATTTCGCGCGCTTTCTATCGGTTGATCTGCATACTACGAAAGATAAGTAGGAGATACGGTAATTATCCATTATGGTGACGCTTATGTATATTGCATACTTTATGTATAAACCGAGTTCCAGTGCAAAGTGCTTATTTGTTTTGGTTAAGCTTGATTTCACGTGCACCTAAACTACAACAATATTAAAACAAATTCTAGTAGTTGTTTTTTTTTAACTTTAGAATATTGTTAATTTTTTTGTATATCTGAAGTTTTTACTATTTTTTATTATAACAAAAACAATTTTTTGCAATGCTTGAAAATATTATGTTAAGCGGCTAAAAAATTTATGCATGTGTTAATATTTGACGCTTAGAGTTAAAACAATCAGTAAAAATTAATTGGTAAAGTTATTTTATTTCGCGGCGGGACACTGAAAAACAATTTGACATGATGAATTTTTTTACAGAATGTATAAGCACCTCAGAATTTTTTTAGCTTTAAAATGTCATATAGTATTCGTGATCAGGTCATATATGTTTTGCTCCGTTGGAAAGGTTGTCGGAGGAGCAGCGGCAAAACAGGGCTTGAAAAAATGAAGGTGGGAATATGGCTAAAAGAATCCCGCGCGGGCGGGTTATTAGAAAGGCGGGGGCGCGTTATTAGACATAAATGCCCGAGTCCCTTTATGCGCGCGGTGTCCTTTGATGCGCAGGGGATTCCTTCCGTTTAGAACAATGGATTTTTACCAGGGTGAATAGTTTTTCCTTTGAGGACAAAAGCCCAACAGGTAAAACAATCTGCAATTAATGTTAGCCGGTGTTTTGCTTTTCGAATCTCTGGAGCAATCGATAAGTTCTGGAGCTCTTCTCTGTTGTTGAACTAATATATTTCATGAATAATTAAAGAGTATTTTATTGTCATAGATTATTTTCTCAAAAATTTCTTTCAAAACTAAAAATTTTCCAAAACTTTTTAAAACAAAAAAGTAAAATTCAAAATAGCCCTAAAATGCAAATAGAACAATTTTATTTAGTCCACGCAAAAGTTTTTTATCTGTATATTTAATTTTCTAAAATTATTTTTTTAAATATAATACATCACTTTCCTATTGTGATTTTAACTTATTTCGAGTTAAAATAAGCTTGAAATCGTTCATTTAGAGGGCGGCGCATGATATTTGTGGGTAGAAATACCAATACTCAGCAGTCCAAACTTTAAACGCTCTTGATTTTTGACATTTTCAGATAAACATAAAAAATTTAACGCGCATGTTTACATATACACTCTGCGGGCGCGAAAGAAACCTGTGTAAGCGTGTTTAGTAATGTGTGTGGTGTGTGTCGTTTTAAAGGATAGAAAACACAGAAAGTTAGTAGTTCTTTTAAACAAAAATTAGACTCATCTTTAGACACGATGTTACCAACCGTTCTGTTATGTATTATTCGATTTCGAGTAAGCAATTTTTAGATATTATTTTACCCTCTGAGATTTTTTCGTCCAAAAAGTGCTGCAAATCCGCAGTGTGACGACCCAAAGTAGAAGCGAAAATAACCAGGCGCTCAAAAATTTAGAGAGGCAAATTTATCAAAAAATTTGGCTGATACAGGATTGAACCCATAACCTCCAAAGTCGACACTGGCGTGCTATCCATTACACCAAGATAATAGCTTTTTATTATTATTTTATTCAGGCTGGACAATGAAAGGGGAAAGATAATCGCTTTTTATTAACGCTAGTACTTTGAGTTTTCACGGAAGGGACACATACGCGGTATGTGTCACACCTTCCCACCAAGAGAAGAGCTGCTCTCAGCCTCTTCGATTTAATCCGCACACCTCCACCAGCCCTAACAAGCCCGTCTATCTTCTGTAGAACGGGGGGTACACTGGTATACATACCCGTAGGTGTGTATCGGCCACCAAATGTAACGTCCGGAATTATGAGGCCAAATAAATGCAGGTTTTGAAAGAAAGATTGCGAAACAATTAGCTGTTTTTAGTTTTTGGCTGAAAAATGAGCGATAAAGGACTTGAAGTAACCTGTAATTTCCAGCCTCGGTACCTCAGTGACTGACGTGCTGCGTAACACCATCGCTCGACAGTGTTACATTACCACTCATATTTATAAGGCGTCATATTTCTGAAACATTAACACAAGGGGAGTTCTGACACCTCCACTCCAAGATTGAAGCGCGCAGCCTTTTAATCTGACAAACCATATAAGGTGCGAGCCACACGTCCACCACAAGTCTACGCCCTGCTCCTTGGAGCTAACCCTAGTTATAACCTACCGGTCACGGCAAGGCGGGCAAGGGCACATTTGTGGTGTACCAATAGACCTGTATCGGCCACCAAATATATGACGACTCAAAGTAGAAGCGAAAATAACCAGGCGCGGAAAAATTTAGACAGCCAAATTTATTGAAAAATTTGCCTGATACAGGAATTGAACCCGTAACCTCCAAAGTCGACTTTGGCGTGCTATCCATTACACCATAGGCTGGACAATGAAAGGGGAAAGATAATCGCCTTTTATTAACGCTTGTACTTTGAGTGTGTGTTTATTACGCGGTATGTGTCACAGCAGAAAGAATTCCGCGTCCCCGCTGCTCAGAGTTAAATTCCGCGTCTTGGGGCGATCGGGGCGGCTTTTATTTTTATAAAAGCGGCCCCGATTTATATTTTTAATTTATTTTTCTCAAACCACTGCTTGTTTTTTCATTGCATGTATTAGAATAAACTTATAAAATAAGCATTTTGTTTTTTATGCTAATCTAATAACTGTTTTTATATTTGTTTAATAATGTAAAAATTTATACAAAAAATTTTAAAATAACTTGGTAGTTTATTCTAATTTGTAACATAAGTATAATAGCCCCCCTGATGACTTGCAACTATTATGCTTATTTGTACATTACGTGTTCGGGGAAGCACAGAAACACGTGATTTTTATGTTTTTTGTTTTATTATTTTGTTTATCTGCAACTTTAGGTATGCTCAGCTAACTATCCTTGCATTTTTTGTTTGCTATTTTTAACAATAAATAGCTGTGGCGCTAAGTACCTTCTGCTGATATGCAGCAAAAAAAATTCCAAAGGGTTAATGTTACAACCAGTCAAATATAACTTAATATAACTTGCATTGTCAAAATAAAATAGCTTGCATTGTCAAAATTCTTGCAATGGTTGCCGATCCAACCCAAGTAGAAAACTGCCAAAAGACAGATTCTGGGGTGGCAAAAATATTTTGAAAGTCACGAAGTATAGGTACACGTAAAAATAGTTAATACGTGGCAAATTAGAAAATGGCATAAGGCAATACATAGCTGCCAAAAACTTTTTGACAGCCATCAAATTATCAGAATACAAGTAAAAAAGAGTATCTGCAAAAACTGTCGTGTACCAGTTCTTTCCAGTCTACCTTTAGTGTTTTTATACTATAAACAATTAAAACAAGGTTTTTTTTACACAAAATTCTAATAAAATTTGTACATAATTACACATCTGCCATTTTATTTTCGTAATTACCCGAAAGATCAATTTAGAGAAACACTGCAAAAACCAAAAAATACAGCACCAGTTTTGTTTCCTTTTTTTAATAACAAATAACATAAAACCCATAATTTAAAATGTAGCAATTAAAAACACCCGTTAGATTTTGACTTGATATAATGAACCGACCAGTCTTTCGCTTGTTTTAACCCGACCGCACATTTATTTTTGGGTTTAACGGAAATAAGTTCGCAAACTCCGCTTAAAAATTCATCTTCGTGAAACACCACAGAACCGCATTTAGGGATTCTAAAAAAAAAAATTTACAATAAAATGAATTCTTTTAATACAGATTTTTTTTCAATACACATTATATCTTGACAAAAATTATCAAGATATTAAAAGAAAACAGGGGTCGCATTCTGACGCAACACTTGTATTTACCTGATAAATCCATTCCAATCAAAATTTAAAAAAATAAACATATTGTGAATAAATTACACTGCCACATATGTCTTCGTTTCAGTCCCGGAAAAAAACGAAGCGGGACTCAAACGAAGCGGGACTAAAACGAAGCGGGACTAAAACGAAGCGGGACTAAAACGAAGCGGGACTAAAACGAAGCGGGACTGAAACGAAGCTCGCAGTGATTTTTTTCCGGGACTAAAACGAAGCGGGACTAAAACGAAGCGGACCCATTCCGAACTAGTCTATTTAAGGCTCAAAGTTGTTAATTTTCATGTTTTGATATTTTCTTCATAATTATTTTGCAATGCGTTTAACTAACTGCGCATTTTAAGATTCCGTTAATTTCGGCCACCTTAAAATTTAGGTGAAAGAACCTGCCGTTTTTTGCTGTTTTTAAATATCATTGTACTACCGTATTTATAAAGAATTTTTTTGCTCGTTTGACTTTGTTTTGACGTTTTTTAAGCCAAAAATAAAAATTGAACAAAAAATACAAGTTATTGAAACTTGTTTTTTTAAGGTTTTGACATAATTATTTAAAGTCTTGCGAATAATTATTAAAGTTCGCAAACGGGAAAAATTAAGTTATATGTACCAAGAAGAATACCTAAAGGTAAATTTGCAACCTTTAGAAATTTTTATTGTTCGTTTAAGCAATAGCTATGGCCAGTTTTTTGTAGGTGGCCGAAATAAATGACACGCGCCTTAACTTCCGCCACTTTAAAAAAAAGTTTAAACCTTCGCTGATTTTTAAGTGCAACAGAAATATTCAAATTTTGCACTGGAATAACAAATATAGCTATTGTTTGATTTTTAGGCCAAATTTTGGGTTGATTGAAAAAGCCAGAAAAAACTTATTCAAAAAATAAAAAAAGGTGGCCGAAATTAAGTCAGTTACCCTATGTACCAAAAAAATACCTAAGGATAAATTTGTAGCCTTTAAAAATTTTTATTGTTCGTTTTGGCAAAAGTTATAGCCATTTTTTTTGATGGCCGAAGTTAATGGCTCGCGCCTTAATTTCGGCCACTATAAAATAAATATTTAAACCTCCATTGATTTTTAAGTTTAACAGAAATTTTAAAATTTGGTACTGGAATAACAAAAATAGTTATCGTTTGATTTTTAGACCAAATTTGGGTCGATTGGAAAAACTAGAAAAAACTTATCCAAAAAATTAAAAAAAAGTGGCCGAAATTAAGTCAGTTACCCTAATATTGTTTAAGTGTTTCAAACAAAACTGTTAGCCAAATAATTAATTAAAACACAGACTAAAAACCTTTTCACAGACATATAACGTTGGTATTACAACGAAACGAAATTTAAAAATTATAGAAACAAATCAGGCTTGTGTATCACAGAGCCGAAGAAAAATCGTGAGCTTCTATGAAATTAGCTAAATTAGTTTATAATTAATTTTAAATAAATTAGTAAATAGTTAATTTAAGTTTATGAATAATATGGTTGATTGCACTTATATGTAAATGTTGTTACACAAATATTTCAGCAAATTAATATTTGTCTTTTATTAGTTAAATTTAAAAAAAATAACATAATGCGGATTTTCGCTTTACTTTCTCTCGAGACCTTTTAATATTATAATATATATTTAAGCTTTTTCCTGAATGTTTTTAGTATTACAATTAATAGTTTTAAACAGCTTTCATTTTTATTACTCGATTAAATCATTGACAAGCTAAACCTCCTAAAGCAAGAAAAAACAAAAAAACACGATATTATATAGTCCCATTTTAGAGTGCGGAGATGGATGCCAAAGGCAGGTACACTGTAGAAGAGTATCTTTTTTTAGTTAAAAAGCATGTAAGTTTTCTTATGGATCAAACTGGAGCAAATAAAAGGTAGTCAAACACCATAACTAAATTCTATACAAAAGTTTATGTGAAAGTGGTAAAAAAAATTCAGGATATCTCTCAAACGAAAAAATATCCAAATTTAAATTTATAAGTTAGGGTCATGAAGGCTGACAAACTTAGAGTTAGAACTAGGAGCCGAAGGTTTAAAATGTTTAGACTATAACACCCAAGCTTAAGCCTAAGCATAAAACTAACTCAAAACTTTTTTTTAAAATTTTTGGTTCCAAGTTACCATTTATCGTCCATAAAGTTTTCGAACGATTATTATTTTTTTAATTACGTACGGCTTTAATGAATTCAAACCAAAAATATATGGCATTTTAAAAAATAATAGTATACATAGTCTTTAGTAAAACTTGTCAATAGTATAGATCCATCACCTTAACAAAACTTGCAATTTCAAAAAACTTGCCATTTTTATGCTCACAAACAAACATAACTTTCGCAATATTGATGCAATTTGAAGAACCAATCAATTGTTTTATTTGTATTTTAAAGAAACAAACTTGTAGTTTTAGAATATTATATTTTTATACATTTTTATTTGTGTTTTGTAATTTTATTAATTACCAGATAAAAGAAAAACAAAAAAATAAAAAGTATAAGAACCCCGCTATATTCCTTATTTAAACACAAACAAAAAAATACCTTGGGTTTTAAAATTGCTGCCCTGTGATACATGTTATACTTTTAAGGGTCGAAGATTACTTTAAAGTATTTTTGCAGTATTTGTTATTATTGAATGAAAAAATATTACGAATTTTTTAAAAGTTAATTTTCAGGTCCGCGCTCGAAAAACTCGTTATCTAAATATTTAACTTTTTCTGTTGTGTCTCTTTTAATTTTCGTTTCGAAACTCAGAACTAAAATTAAAATAAAATTAATGCACTAATGTTTGAAATGGCGATTTTGCTAAAGAGATGGGCCTTTTTTAGAATTTCAGTGGAAAATTTTTTTGACAGTATAATTTTTGCACTATAATCTTTTTAAGTTGCATTATATAAACTTTTTATTAAATCATGAGCTAAGGCATGTTGCACGCTTGCTTAAAAATTAAAAAAAATACAAAAAATAATTTTTTTACAATTTTGATCGTTGCTTACCTTTCGATTAATCACAGCTTCCATTTAATTTTAAAACAGTGAATTGGGCCAAAAGAAAGTAATTAACCTATATTAACGTATTAAATATTCAAAATACTTCAACAAATACAAGAAAAATAAACGCAAACCAAAAAAGCCACAGAAAACAGTTTTTATTTTGCACGATGAACAAGCCAGTTAAGTGGAATAATAAAAAACTCGGACTGTGCGAGATTACGATGGAATTTAAAAAACCGTTTTAAAAGAAAAATCACTGTCTGATTTTTTTATGCTTCGAGACCAATTCTTCGCGTTTTTTTCTAAATTTTTTAAAAACTGCACAATTTGAAATTTAGCTTGTTCAACTGTCATTATAATAAAATATTTAAAATTTATAACTTAAAATCGACGTAATAAGTGTAGATTTTGTTTAATTCACGTAATGCTTCTTGAAATTTGACAAATACCCACTAGTGTGCTCAGGGTAAATTCGAATTAAATCAAGCTATTGGGCGAAAAAACTTTGTAAAATCAAGGTTTATGCGGTGTTTTTTATCGGCGGCGTCTTTGCTCTTTAAACGAGCCTCCCCGTTAGTCGGTGTAAAAAGTAGATCGAACAAAATGATCGCCCATTTCAATTCGATAAATATCGCAAACTCACCGTTGGAGGTAACAGACCCGAGAAAGACCTGTTTTTTTATTATGATATCTTCAAAAAATTATAAAAATCCTACCATAATTTTTGTTATTTTCACTACCGCAAGCTTGTAGTTCATTGTCTGTTTAGTTACTTCAATTCATGAATCTCAAAAAATAAATAATTTGCATAGGGTGTCGTTTACTTTGCAAAAGCACAGGTTGTGTGCAGCTACTTGGACATTTGTCATAATGAATAATACGTTTATGATTTTCTTTTGAGGATTTCCAACCAAAAAATTAAGGTAAGTCAACAGTTGCAAGTGCATACCTCAATCTCACTCACTTACGTGAGAATCAACTATTAGGGCAGTCACTTGAAAAACAATATGTTAGCAGAAAACAACAATTAGGTCACGTGGTTGGTAATTGAGACTATTTCAGGTGAATAAAAGCTATTTGCAACCTAATTAAAGCCATCGGATGTCCTTGGGGCCTTGTTAGAAACAAGCTCATAATTACAACATTAAGTGCCTCCGTCAGGGCGTACTTTTTTCTTACTATTCTTGATTTACATGACTTTCTTTTGTTTCAATAAGATACAGGTATTTATTTTTCCTGGTCAATTTAAATTAAAATATTTAATTCCAAATATTTGCATATTAAAAAGATGTGCAAGTAGAACATTAGTTTCCGGACAAAAGACCTTGTAGTATGTGGCATCTTTTATGTGTATATTATACAGGTCTAGTGCAACCTGTCTATAGGAAAATAATATTCAAAGTAATTGTGCAGTGATTATCCTGCAGTACTTTTACGCTCATTTCCATAAGCAACATACCAACATCATAAATGTTTATTTGTTTTTTTTTTCGTATTCTATATAAATACTTGTTTTGTTTGTTGTGTTGTTATTTTTCAGTTCCTCACAGATTTTGTTTTGAAAATTCTATATCTTATGCTATCCAAAAGTGTTTTTTTTTATATCAAATCTTTATGGCTATTAGTATGAAGTTTGGAATTATTAAAAAAAATAATAATTTAAAGTTAAGAAAATAAAAATTCGTAGCCAGAAAAAGTGGTTTGGGGTTATTTTTTAGGCTTCGTATTTAGTCTTTAAGTTCCCCTTTCCGGCTTAGCTTTAAGCTTAGGCTTAATTCAAGGTTTCAAATAGCTGGATTTGAAATCGTTGGTTTTATATTTTCACACTTTAATGACTCCAGGCTTTTTTTACTCCCAAAGTTTTTCATAATAAACCTTTAAATTACATGATCTAAAACAAATCTTAAATACGTAAATTTCATGATCTAATTAATAAATATTAACAAACTCTTAATTGATAAAATAAAAATAATCTTAATTACTATCTATATTGTAATCATCAGTTATTTTATTTTATCATCGTTATTATCTTTGTTCTAGATCAGTGAAACACCATTTAGAAGTAAAACAAAATATGAGGTAATTATAACATATTGTTTTATTTTAATTGACAAGTAAAAAATTTTGCTACGTTCAGTATGTTTTTTTGGCATTTTAAAAAGTTTGATTAAAAATAAACATATTCACCTTACACGTATCTAAAAACATTTCGTTTGCTCCCTGCCTAATTATAAACTATAAGTTTTTATTTTTTACAAAATTCATAATCAAAAAATTTATAAAAAAAAAACATTTTGGATAATAATAATTGATAATTTATTTATTTAAAAATAAAACACCTTTTTGCTTTCAAATGTGTTTTAACAGCTTGTTAAAATATACAAATGTATACACATATAGCATGAACTTTTGCTGCATTGTAAATGTAAATAGTAAACCTTCCAACGGAATGAGATAATTTCATAACCTTGAGTTCGAGAATTTCTTTTATTTCGATCAGTTTCTTAAAGATTCTCCCAGCTTTTTCTGCTCGAGTCGGTTTACTGTTATTGTTATGCAGTTACACCATTATTCGCGCCGGCCCAGGGACGTCTCGCGGACGGCGTAATAATTCACTCCCGTCTTCCTCATTTAACCCGGACGTCCATGGATGTCTGAGCAAGGGTGGATACTGTACATTCGGATTTCCCACACCACAGATCTGTTGCACGCCGGCTCATGGGTTTTGCCGGCGGAGATTTTTTGCGTAAACGGTTTTTTGGAATTTTTTGTTGTTAAATCTGTGGGGTATTTTTGTCTAAATTCTTGCAATTCGTGCATAAGCTGCTGTAGTCCTGTCCTAGTAATTGTAATTTAAATATTTTACGAATTTAAGTAAAATATATTTCAAGAACTTTTATGTATATTCTGATTTGTTACGATTTTTACATTCTACTTTCGATATCCGAAGCGAAGTACGAAACTCATTCTAACTTGATATCCGGTGTAGACTAAAAGAAAAAACGACGAAGACTGCATATATCATATATCCAATACTACATTAACCACCTTCTGCTATATATCTTCAAGTGTTAGAATTATTATACTTTTATTTTTTTGCCATTACATTTAGAATTTATTTTACATTCGGAATTGCATTAATGTATTAATAAAAGGTTATTTTGAAAGTTATAAGTCAAACAATTAAACCTAATTCATATTCCGTCCAAAAGCTCCCAAATTTCTCCAATCTCCAAAGGCTTTTTTTGTATTTTTTCCTTGAATTATTGGCATTTTGACCTTAACAAAAAGTATAAACAGTGTGGCCCAAAATTAAAGTTTTTGTTTACTTTTGAACACGTTGGACAAACTATGTAGGCCCCGGGCTTTATGTAAAAATTGTAAAAAACAAAAAAGATTCGCATTCATGGCCTGCGTATTTAACCTATAAGTTCTAAATTTTAGTATAATGTTTAGTTTCTGAATATTTACATAATTAACCCGTTTCCGTGAATGCCTTTTCCCCCGCTACTACCGTGAAACCTTCGTACAACAAAGGTAAAACCTTCGTCTCACGGTGGTCGTATTTTTCTATGACAAATGTCGTACGTAAACCTTTCTGTGGTAAGCTCTTCGCTTACTTCTGTCATACATAATTTTTTGTGCGCGAATAGTGCCCAGTGAGCGAGCAAATTGAAATGGTTAAAGCTGTACGGTAACAATATGCTAATTTTTACAACATGAAATATCCTACGTAATACACTGTATCCCTGACAAAAATTTGCATATTGCCACCAGTCCGCTTTAACCATTTCAATTTGCTCGCTCACTGGGACCACTCGCGCAAAAAATTAGGAATGACGGATGTATGAAATAGGTCGCACGAACGTTTCACGGTTGTAACCGAGGAAAAGATAATTACGGGAACGGGTTAATGTGTTTTTTGTGTTTACAAATTACTGAGTTTGTAAAAAAATCACATTAGATGTTACTCACCAAATTAGGCTGCAAATATTTTTTATTGGAGGATTAAAATACAAACAAAAGAAGTTGAAACTAAAATATAGAGTGTAAGTAACTAAATAGAGTAAGTCATCAAAATAAAAATACAAAATATCTTTAAGGGTTTGTTTTTTAACTCAAAAGCCCATAATTTCTTCATTATGAAAAACAAACGCTTATTTTCATCTGAGCTTTAGTCAGTGCGAGCTATGGGGAAAAATCTGAAATTGTGAATTCAAAAATTCGAAAATTCAGAAATGAAACACTGCGTTTTTTTCTAGGTAAAAATAAAAATAAGTCATTCAAAACGCGTATCAAATGAGGTTTAAATTTTTAGGTTGTGATTGAAATGTTAGAGATATAACAAAATTAATTTAAAAAATACGATTTCGTCAACTTTTAACAGTTTTTCGAGTTTGTCCTTTAAAAATCAAAGATATATACAAAAAAATGAAAACATTTATGCTTTAAAAGAACATCCACAGACCCAGGCTTCGTCCATTTTTTGGTAACTTTGTTATACTTTTTAAACTTTCCCGCAAGAGCTTTAAAGTTTTGACAGCAATTTTCTCCCGTTTACTGACATATAGATTTTTATATAAAACTAAGCAATTTTTAGCAACCTAAAAGTTTTAGCAAACGCATTTTTCTTCAGTTTAACAAGAAAAACATTTTCTGATAAAAGATAACAGTACTAGGCATTTTAGATGTATGTCTATTTTTAATATTTTAGACGACGTCTAAAATATTAATCATTTACACTAAAATATGTGGTCTGGCAAATTTTTTAGATTATCTTCCTAATTGAACGTTATACTTGGTCTAAACCAATGTGTGGTCTAGAGTTTTAGCTTAATAAACAAGTATTTAAACTACATTGTATATTCTATAGAATACAATGTCTTTGTTATTTGATTGATTCTTTGTTTGTTTTTAGAATTGCGAAGAAAATTAGTTCGCATTTTATCATGTAATGCAAAAATTTTGTAATTTTTTTTAGTTATTCGTCGTTTTGTTTGTTTTATTCGGTTACTAGAATAAAAAACATTGAATTTTTAACTTTAACCTAAAATATGATTTGCATACAGTGTCGTTAATATCCATGAGCATGGGTTGCTGCTAGCGGATTGGACGTTCAGCATGATGAATATTTCTTTCTGCATTTTTTCCCGTTGTTTTCCATCCAAAAAATTATGGTAATTCAACAGCTGCGAACCTACTTTCCTGACCTTAATTTCACTTATGTAAGATTTAAGGATTGGCGAGGCACTTACTACCAAGAATGAATTTGTAAAGTAGTTAACAAAAAAAAACACACAAAGGTATGGGGTGAGAAAAATGTTTAAATCTACTTTGAATACGTGCACTGTTATCAAAATGTGTCGTACATAAACAACATTTACACATTATTTTAAATGCATTGGTTTCAAAATTTTAGTGGATTTAAATATTAGCAAGATTATATAATACAAGACAATGTCCGACTGTACATTAAATTTTGACCAAAATTTTGCTAGAAAAGTCAGACATAACTTTTTGCGACTTTTCTTGCACAAATCCGTCATTTTCTGCTAGTTTTCCCGCCCAGCTATTTTTAACAAAGTGTTATTTTTTGCAAAAAAAATCGAGGCTTTCTTTTTATTTAAATGCTTTTTTTTGCACAGCGTTTTTTTGCACAACAAAAAAAGAAGACATTTTGTAAATATGCGACTTTTCTAGCAAAATTTTGTTGCGAAAATTAGTGTACAGTCGGACATTCTCTTGTGTTATATATTTTTGTTATATATTATTAACAACACAAAAGGTTTGGTTTTTTGACCAAAAATCAAATATAGACAAAACGCCAAAAGTTACCAAAACATTAAGGCCGACAATTACTTGATAATGTTTCATTATTGATATCAGCTCTCCCACTTTTGAGAAGATTGGTACCGTAGTCAGGGAGTATATAAGGACTGATTTTCAAAAAGGACCGAAGAAATAACAGGGCTACCGGAGCAAAAAAAATGTACGAATTTCGACCTAAACTTTATTTTAGATTGGCTTATGTAGAGTTTTTTGCTGGTTTAATCAAATTAAAAATTTGTTTCGGCGAAAACATCGAAATACATACGCCACAGAAATATTGCATTTATTTTATAGGTACCTAAAACAAACTAAACAATAGTTACATACAAATAATAACATAGACTGATCCTTATGTTCATACTTTTTGAGCATATTATTATAATCTTGTAAATATTTATATGATGCATTTTGCAAAATCTAAATTCTAAAATAAAAAATAATTATACACGAATACGAAACATAATTTATAAACTTTAATAATGTACACAAGTTACATCTTTGACAAGCCTTTTAATTTTTACTTTTTTACAATTATAAACAAATTTAAAATTTAAATTTAAAATTTGATATGAAAGTTTTATTTATTTTGTTTTATAAGTTTGATAAAATAAATCGAGTAATTTAATAATCAAAACTAATTATCTTCACGCACTTGGTTTTAACAAGCCAATGAAATTGTTTATTCAATCTATTTCAAATATTATGTCCAGTCTATTTCTTTATACAAGGAACCCCTCACCCTCAGCATAATTGCTAATACTACTAGGTTATAGATTTAGCACATTAGATTTAACTATGGAACACAATACACATTACAAAATTAATTGTTCACAAATAAATTATTTAATTCTAACAAATTAAAATTTTTATAAATAGTAATTTTTGACTAAAAACTTTTTATATTTGTTATTTAAACGTGCAGGCAATCTTTTAATAGACTATTTCGACATAAGACGTTTTACACAAATAAAATTCCAATACACATTAAGCCGAAATTTGAAATAAAAAATAATGTTCACTATGGTCAAAACCCTATCATATATACGGAACATGTCAGGATTTTAGGGCGCTCAAAATGTCAAATAGAAGTCGTGATCACGTCATATATATTTTGTTTTGTGGGAATGGTTGTGGGAGGAGCTGTTAGAATCACCTTTAGCAAATTAGCGCTTGGGAAAAAATTGAATATCCAATTGATGAAAGATCTCCATTTTTCCCCAAGCCCTTATTGGCTAAAAATGATTCAATAAGGTCATGTCATAAATCTGTAAAGGTTTCCTTTAACACTGAACAATTTCCTTTTAAATGCGAGGGTTTTGATTATCCTGATTTGTTCAGTGTTAAAGATCTTTACAGAATTACGACGTTACACAATTACTTTCAGCCCATTAGCACTTGGGAAAAAACCATCTTCAATAAACGTAGAGAATTTTTAGCTCCTCCCACAACCGTTCCCATAGGGGAAAACATATATGTCGTGATCACGAATACTATATGACATTTCAGAGTCCTTGAAATTTTTACGTGTTTAAATGTAGTTGTAACTATGGAACACAATACACATTACAAAATTAATTGTTCATAAATTAGTTAGTTCTAACAAACTAAAATTTGTATAAATAGTAATTTATTTACTAAAAACCTTTTATATTTGATATTTAAAAACCCATGTTATTTTTTACCAACTTTGGTGTGGTGACTTGTAAAAGATACAATACACTGTTCTGCGTCCTCAAAACGTGATTTAAAATCCAAACTAATTTTTTTTAACAAATTTGTTGTGCTGGTTTTTAAAACACACAATATCCTGCTTTGCTTTGGTATTGGTTCCTAAGTTCAGTAGAAACTAGCAATTGATCCCCGAAAACACATGTTCTTTTTTGTGTTTATGGGATCAAAATTTCCAAAATGGTGTGAATGTGTTCCATGCAAACTATTTAATGCAAAATTTGATGAAAAAACCTTGGTTTCCAATAAAAAAATTTTGGTTTTGTGGTGTATTTTTTTGTAATTTTTGAATGGCAATATCTCGGAAAAATTAATATTTTTTTTTGAAAAGTTGAGAGCACGACGAATTTTATACATTAGCTTCACCTGGAAAAGTTGACTAAAGATGAATTTTATCAGGGTGAAAATAACTAGGTGGTAAAATAACCACTCGTTTTTTAAGAAAATATCATGTGAGGGAGAAACAACTGACGCAACTTAATAATAATTGGTTACATCATCTCAAAAACTTTTTTTATTAATTTTATTCCCAACCGTTCATTCTTTATTTCTTCCTGACGGTGAGCTTTTACGCCCTGAATTTTAGCCTGAATGATTTTAACTTTAACTCAATCATTTAGAAGACTGCACTTATAAATTGTTCAAATAAACTTTAATTAAATATATTTTAAAACTACTAAAAATTATTTTATTTATTTAAATTTGCGTTTATACATAATATAACATTTCTTGGAGAAAAATCAATAATTAAATGGACACAGCAAATGTGATGCAAATATCAGAATTGTTAGACAAACTGAATCAGTAAAACAGGAAAGCAAAATGACCACTGAATGAAAAATAAAGCTCGTTAAAACCACGCGATCAGCGGTAATTATACGCTTCAGGTGTATGCGTCATGGGTCCTTCAAAAGCCGCTTTATATTCACCGCCAAATTAGATGAATCCAGATTGGCTTATTAGATAAAGCTTCGTTGAAAATAGCTTCTATAAAATTTCACACTGTTCACAAAGGTTTGTTTTTAGACAAAATAATTTTTAGATTATATAAAAATATAATAATGGCATTGAATCAATAAATATAAAATAATGAATAAATTTTGAAAAAATAAAACTATTTTTATGTTTTTTTTTTGGAAATGGAAATCTCGAATTATTGTGAAATCTACAGTAATGTAGATTAATTTGCGGTATAAGATTTAATTATTACAAAAAACCATTATAAACCATTAACAAGAAAAACTTCTCAATACAATGGTGCTAAAAAATGTTAAAAATTTATAAAAATAGTTGGTTTCTTGGCGAAAATAAGATAATCGGCCATTAGAATTTCAAAAAATACCAGTTTAATTTGTGAAATTTAACCCAAGCATAATAATATGTTTTTGTTAAATATTACAAATCAACAATTAACAAAAATAAAATTTTGAAATCTAATAATCATAATTATCGTTTAAATACAAGCATGATCTATATATTTTTATAGTGTCACTTTTCATGTTAGGATTTACAATTGATAATTTTGCCGCCATGAGTTTTACTTAATGAATTCTTTTTACCACGCAAATATTTTTTAAACGAATAAAAAAATAAAAAAAAGTTTGCTACATGGTACATTTCTTGAAAAAATCGGGGCGAACTTCACAGCAAGAATGAATTTTGTTTATAACAAGTCATTAAATAAATTTTGCATTGCAGTACATAGTTTTGTCTTAAATAATAAAAATAACAGCCGGGGTCGAAATTAGGGCTGGCCGATTTTTAGTATGTTACTTAAATAATTAAAAAAGAAACAATTTCGGCCTCCCCACCTTTTTAACTTATACAGTTTGATAATATTATAACTTTCATTTTTTGAATTCCACTATTGTGTAAACAAAAAGAAAGCTTCAAATGTGCTAATGTAAAAGCGGCTAAAACAAGCAAAAAGCAGCTAACACCGGTAGCATATGTCGCCGGCTTTCGGCCAGGTATGGGCAAGAAAAGGCGGGTTGTGTTTGTGTGCGTAATTCGCGCGTGAAATAGGCGTTCTGTTTGTCTTTAGTACAAAGTGGGCACACCGCGTATCGAGATCGAAAACGAAGGAGGAGGATTCCTGTTTATTAGACGACTGTCAATAGGCCAACCTCTAACTGGCATCTCAATGGCATCTACTTTTCGCCTTTAGAGACGCGAAGAGAACTGGGAGGAGACGGCCCGACCGACTCTTCTCTCTGTCAGTGGAAAAAAAAGTGTCCCAACCGCGTACCGCGTAACCGCCAGTTGATATAGATCGAAAAGCACGCCACTGACCTTTGATTAACTAGAAAAAACATGCCACTGACCATTCGTTAACTCGAAAAAACACGACACCGACCGTTGGTTAACTGGAAAAAGCACCGACCACCGACCGGACGGAATGAAACCGACCGGATGAATCCCACTGACCAACGACCGCTCTTTCTCCTTACTTTCGGCGTGGCTCAGCTTTTGTTTTCGACGACGAATTCAGACAATGCCGAGGCCATTTGCCAGACCTCCGTGGTTCACAACGGCAAATGGCTGCCGGACGCTTATTTTTTGAAAACCTACCGAAATCTCACGCTACAGGAGTGCCTACCGCTCTGTTGTCGGACTGAAGGTACAGTATTTAACTGTAGTAAAAAAGAATTTGTAAATAATAGTTACCTACTAATGATTAATTGTCGTACTTCAATTTTGAATCACAGAACTTTTGTGTTTGCATTGTTGATCATCAGTCGGTCACTATTACATAGTGTTTGCATTTAAAATTTAAAACAAAATTATTTAAGTTATCGCACGTTTTCCACATAAAAGAATTACTATGAGTTTATCTGTATTTTACGAAGAAATTAAATTTAACAAAATTCGGCCAACACAGTTTTTGTAACTTTAAATTTTTTTTGTGGATTTTCAATTTTTTTGTATTACTACCAGTTCAACTAAACAACATTTTAAATGTAAAAAAGAAATGATTTAGTTTGATTTTTGTTTTTGTCAGCATTTCATCATTCCAAAAGCTTCCATTTCTAAATGAAGTAAATAAAAAGTTATAAAACAAAAGTCTTATAAAAAACCTTTGAGATATTAACAATTAAAAAAATGACTAAAAAACGTTACCGGAATAATTGTCGAAATGTACTTAACCCCTTGGGATTTTTTCGTTCAAAAAACTCTGCAAATCCGCAGAAGGTTCTGCGTGCCAGTGCTACACTGTATTAAATTCCGCGCCGGGTCGGCAGTGGCGCCAAGTTTAACACAGTGCAGCACTGACGCGGAATACCTTCTGCAGATTTGCAGCGTAATGAATCCCAAAGGTTTCCCAAATCCCATAAAACCGTTTAGCTACAGCCTAGCTAAAGCTTAGAATTTTGTAAGAATCCAATCACAATTGCAGGATTACAATTTAAGACGTCATAATAAAACTTTTTCAACATTTTAAAATCGTTTTCAATGCGCAAACTATATTCATTATCCGATCAATAATTTTAATAGGGTCCAGTGTGATAAGGCCGAACCGAGGTTTAGGCTTATTTTTAACATTTTTTGGTTCAAACCCCGAATTTTTATTATTTTATACTGGTCACGAGCTGCAATATTCGAGGAACCAGAGAACGAAACGTGATCTTACTCTACGGGCCGCACTGGGTCGAAAAAATCTTTTTTTTTTACAATTCTGAGCACGTTTTAAGCATAAGTTAGGATTTTGTGAGGTTTTTGACTCTTTCTGAAATTGCTTTTAAATATTAACTGTAAACAAAAATAAATTTGACGAGACGGAATTTCCGGTGAAAGTTAATCGCTCGACTTGGAAAAATAGTTCACAAATTGGAATTTTAGTTTTTTATACTTTGCAATCTTTTATTGTTTATCTTCTTTAGTACTACAAATTCAGCAAAAATTATTGCGATGTTGAAACTCTTATCATTTTTTTTTAATCCTAAATTTACAGGAAAAAAAACATTTTGTTTTTGTTTGATACTCGATGGGTTAATATAATAAATAATATATAAAGAATTTTACGTAAATTAAAGGCAATTTTGTAATTCTTATGCTGCGTAAAATAGTAGTAAATACTAAAACTTAGTTGTGGTTCGCCTAATTTTAGCATTTTACATTTTGTGAGCTAATTTTGCTAAAGCATAATATTATTTTATTTGACATCAGAATGTTTTTTCTTAAGCTTTCATTGTAAATTGCCCTGAAAAAACACCCTTATAAAAAGGAGAGGATTTCCGCCTTTTTGAATGGGAAGGTTTCGCATAGGAATATATTAAGCTTTGTTTACGCTAAGTAGCACTTTTACGCTCTCTTGTTTGTCGCCGAAAAGTGAGTGTTCTGAAAGAGAGACCAGTTCGAAATAAAAGAGCAAGCGTTTAGAAATCGAGTCTTTTGTCGTGAAAAACATAGGAGGCGCGTGTCCATCTCGCTTTTCGCTATGTTGCATATAATGAGAGTCAAATTAGCCTTGGAATATATGCAGACATTATACCGAATAATGCAAAGAGGCACTTGTTATCCAACTGATTGCAAATTGAAAGCTCTCAGAGTTGCAAAAAGTGTGGGGTTAACGCGTACAAGAAAAATCAACGTGTCAGAAAATTCGGTCACGAGATAGTGAAAATGATATCGGTCGTGGCATGTTATTGTGATGTTGGCAGGAAACACCCTAACGAATAAAGGAATAATAAAATCGTATTGCACTTGACTTGCTGCAGTTTTAAGGAAAGTTATTTTGCTTAATTGTGGTGTTTTGGGGACCAATATATTTTTTGGCTATGCATTCCATTGGAGGCGGTTCATTTTGGGCTTTTATGAGTTCTGTGACACCTACGCCGTATGTGTCCTCCCCGTCAAAACTTAAAGTAAAAGCGTTATTAAAAGGCGATTGATTATCTTTCTTCTGTATTTATCCGGCCAATGGGGTAATGTATAGCACGCCATATTAGACTTTGGAGGTTTCGGATTCAATTTCTGTAGGTCAAATTTTTCAATAAATTTGGCTTAATTTTTTAGCACCTGGTTGTTTTTGCTTACACTTTGGGTCGTTACACATTTCTCTGGATTATGTTACCAATTTTTTAGTAATTGGTGCGATTTTCTAAATATTAATAGAGAAGTTACTGGTTTTAAAACTATTAAACCAACTTAGAAAGTAGTCCTTCATAGAAACTTAAAATAAACAAATTTTTTAGCATATTTTTTAGTTGTTATAAAAAATTGTTTAATTATGAAAAAATTAAATTGACCCTGACGTTTACGTTGGGCAAAAAATGCATTCAGAGTTAGAATAAGTTTAGTACTTAGATCCCGTCTTTAGTATTTCGTTTTCAGGGCACTTATTCTTTTACAATGTGTATAAATTTATTTTACAGTTTATTAAATATATTTCGTTATCAAAGCTAGTTTAAAGCTTCAATAAGTTTGGATAAAAATTAAACATTTGTAATTTTAATCACCAAGACCAAACAAACAAATAAAAAAAAGGAAATTTACTGTGTTTGGATAAGTTAGATAGATTGCGGAAATTATTTTTTAAAAACCTAAACCCATTAAAATTTTTAACTTTGTTAAAGTAACGGTGTTGCAAAAGAATTTAGTGTGTAAATAAATCAGTTATGAAAAACGACTAGAAAGGTTAGATTTAGGATTTTATTGAATTTAAGCAAATATTAACAAAATGGTGTTAAGTGGCACCTGTTACGACATTTTTTGTGTATCAAATGCACTGTCGTGTTATTTGTCGCCGCTTGTTTGTCTAATCAAAGCTTGAATACTATCTTAATCAATATTTTTCCACACTGAAAGAAAATTTTTTTTTTTGGTGAAAACGTTTACATTAAGAACAGTTTTTGTTTAAACTATTAGAGATTTGGTTGTATTAAGAAACGATTAGTCGTTTTAATTTTTTTTTGTTTGTCTTAATACATTTAAAACTTTTCAAAATTAAAAACCTCACAAAATCCTAACTTATGCTTAAAACGTGCTCAGAATTGTAAAAAAAAAAGATTTTTTCGACCCAGTGCGGCCCGTAGAGTAAGATCACGTTTTAGTTCTCTGGTTCCTCGAATATTGCAGCTCGTGACCAGTATAAAATAATAAAAATTCGGGGTTTGAACCAAAAAATGTTAAAAATAAGCCTAAACCTCGGTTCGGCCTTATCACACTGGACCCTATTAAAATTATTGATCGGATAATGAATATAGTTTGCGCATTGAAAACGATTTTAAAATGTTGAAAAAGTTTTATTATGACGTCTTAAATTGTAATCCTGCAATTGTGATTGGATTCTTACAAAATTCTAAGCTTTAGCTAGGCTGTAGCTAAACGGTTTTATGGGATTTGGGAAACCTTTGGGATTCAATTACGCTGCAATCTCCAGAAGGTATACACGTGTCAGTGCTGCACTGTGTTAAACTTGGCGCCACTGCCGACCCGGCGCGGAGAATTTCGTCAGTGTGACACTGGCACGCAGAACCTTCTGCGGATGTGCAGTGTTTTTTGAACGAAAAAATCCCAAGGAGTTAAGTACATTTCGACAATTATTCCGGTAACGTTTTTTAGTCATTTTTTTAATTGTTAATATCTCAAAGGTTTTTTATAGGACTTTTGTTTTATAACTTTTTATTTACTTCATTTAGAAATGGAAGCTTTTGGAATGATGAAATGCTGACAAAAACGAAAATCAAACTAAATCATTTCTTTTACATTTAAAATGTTGTTTAGTTGAACTGGTAGTAATACAAAAAAATTGAAAATCCACAAAAAAAAATTTAAAGTTACAAAAACTGTGTTGAATTTTGTTAAATTTGAATTCTTCGTAAAATACAGATAAATTCATCATAATTCTTATGTGGAAAATTTAAATCATTAAATAATTTTGTTTTAAATTTTAAATGCAAACACTATGTGATAGTGACCGACTGATGATCAACAATGCAAACACAAAAGTTCTGTGATTCAAAATTGAAGTACGACAATTAATCATTCATAGGTAACTATTATTTACAAATTCTTTTTACTACAGTTAAATACTGTACCTCAGTCCGACAACAGAGCGGTTGGCGCTACCTGTAGCGTGAGATTTCGGTAGGTTTTCAAAAAATAAGCGTCCGGCAGCCATTTGCCGTTGTGAACCACGGAGGTCTGGCAAATGGCCTCGGCATTGTCTGAGTTCATTCGTCGAAAACAAAAGCTGAGCCACGCCGAAAGTAAGGAGAAAGAGCGGTCGTTGGTCAGTAGGATTCATCAAATCAGTTGCGTGGCATCCGGTGGGTGGTCGGTGCTTTTTCCAGTTAACCAACGGTCGGTGTCGTGTTTTTTCGGGTTAACGAATGGTCAGTGGCATGTTTTTTCTAGTTAATCAAAGGTCAGTGGCGTGCTTTTCAGATACATATCAACTGGCGGTTACGCGGTACGCGGTTGGGACACTTTTTTTCCACTGACAGAGAGAAGAGTCGATCGGGCCGTCTCCTCCCAGTTTCTCTTCGCGTCTCTAAAGGCGGAAGAGTCAATCCCGTCAGAGAATGCGAGTTTAGAGGTTGGCCTATTGACAGTCGTCTAATAAACAGGAATCCTCCTCCTTCGTTTTTTTTCGATCTCGATACGCGGTGTGCCCACTTTGTACTAAAGACAAACAGAACGCCTATTTCACGCGCGAATTACGCACACAAACACAACCCGCCTTTTCTTGCCCATACCTGGCCGAAAGCCGGCGACATATGCTACCGGTGTTAGCTGCTTTTTGCTTGTTTTAGCCGCTTTTACATTTGCGCATTTTAAAGTTTTCTTTTTGTTTACACAATAGTGAATTTCAAAAATGAAAGTTATAATATTATCAAACTGTATAAGTTAAAAAGGTGGGGAGGCCGAAATTGTTTCTTTTTTAATTATTTCAGTAACATACTAAAAATCAGCAAGCCCTAATTTCGACCCCGGCTGTTATTTTTATTATTTAAGACAAAACTATGTACTTGCAAATGCAAAATTTATTTAATAACTTATTTATAAACAAAATTCATTCTTGCTGTGAAGTTAGCCAGGATTTTTTAGAGAACTGTTCCAGTGTAGCAA
Organism: Microlaimidae sp. YZB2_3; assembly: GCA_030248175.1. Lineage (NCBI taxonomy): Eukaryota > Metazoa > Nematoda > Chromadorea > Desmodorida > Microlaimidae > Microlaimidae sp. YZB2_3. The sequence continues at coordinate 46,711 of JASAMX010023618.1, read as the reverse complement.
ACTTTTTTTTTATTTTTTATTCGTTTAAAAAATATTTGCGTGGTAAAAGAAATTTAGTAAGTCGGAATTTCATGGCGGCAAAATTATGAATTGTAAATCCTAACATGAAAAGTGACACTATGAAAAATATATAGATCATGCTTGTATTTAAACGATAATCATATGATTATTTGATTTCAAAATTTTATTTTTGTTAATTGTTGATTTGTAATATTTAACAAAAACGTATTTTTATTATGCTTTGGGTTAAATTTCACAGATTAAAAATGGTATTTTTTGAAATTCTAATGGACCGATTATCTTATTTTCGCCAAGAAACCAACTATTTTTATATAATTTTTAACATTTTTTAGCACCATTGTATTGAGAAGATTATCTTGTTAATGGTTTATACTGGTTTTTTGTAATAATTAAATCTTATACCGCAAATTAATCTACATTATCTGTAAATTTCACAATAATTCAAGATTTCCATTTCCAAAAAAAAAAACATAAAAATAGTTTTATTTTTTTAAAATTTATTCATTATTTTATATTTATTGATTAAATGTCATTATTATATTTTTATATTATGTATTAAATTATTTTGTACTAAAAACAAACCTTTTTGAACAGTATAAAATTTTATAGAAGTTATTTTGAACAAAGTTTTATACTAGATAAGCCAATCTTGATTCATGTAATTTGGCGGTGAATGCTGAGAGCAGCTTGTAGAAGGACCCATGACGCATACACCTGAAGCGTATAATTACCGCTGATCGCGTGGTTTTAACGAGCTTTATTTTTCATTCAGTGGTCATTTTGCTTTCCTGTTTTACTGATTCATGTTGTCTACACAATTCTGATATTTGCATCACATTTGCTATGTCATTTTAAATTTATTTATTTTTCTCCAAGAAATGTTATATTATGTATAAACGCAAATTTAAATAAATAAAATAATTTTTTAGTAGTTTTAAAATATATTTAATTAAAGTTTATTTGAACAATTTATAAGTGCAGTATTCTAAATGATTGAGTTAAAGTTAAAATCATTCAGGCTAAAATTCAGGGCGTAAAAGCTCACCGTCAGGAAGAAATAAAGAATGAACGGTTGGGAATAAAATTAATAAAAAAAGTTTTTAAAGAGATGATGTAACCAATTATTATTAAGTTGCGTCAGTTGTTTCTCCCTCACATGATATTTTCTTAAAAAACGAGTGGTTATTTTACCACCTCAGTTATTTTCGCCCTGATAAAATTCATCTTTAGTCAACTTTTCCAGGTGAAGCTAATGTATAAAATTCATCATGCTCTCAACTTTTCAAAAAAAAATATTAATTTTTCCGAGATATTGCCATTCAAAAATTACAAAAAAATACACCACAAAACCAAAATTTTTTTTCATTGGAAACCAAGGTTTTTTCATAAAATTTTGCATTAAATAGTTTGCATGGAACACATTCACACCATTTTGGAAATTTTGATCCCATAAACACAAAAAAGAACATGTGTTTTCGGGGATAAATTGCTAGTTTCTACTGAACTTAGGAACCAATACCAAAGCAAAGCAGGATATTGTGTGTTTTAAAAACCAGCACAACAAATTTGTTAAAAAAAATTAGTTTGGATTTTAAATCACGTTCTTTGAGGACGCAGAACAGTGTATTGTATCTTTTACAAGTCACCACACCAAAGTTGGTAAAAAATAACATGGGTTTTTAAATATCAAATATAAAAGGTTTTTAGTAAATAAATTACTATTTATACAAATTTTAGTTTGTTAGAACTAACTAATTTATGAACAATTAATTTTGTAATGTGTATTGTGTTCCATAGTTACAACTACATTTAAACACGTAAAAATTCTAAGGACTCTGAAATGTTATATAGTATTCGTGATTACGTCATATATGTTTTGCGCTATGAGAACGGTTGTGGGAGGAGCTAAAAATTGGAGATCTCTACGTTCATTAAAGATCGTTTTTTCCCAAGTGCTAATGGGCTGAAAGTAATTGTGTAACGTCGTAATTCTCTAAAGATCTTTAACACTGAACAAATCAGGATAATCAAAACCCTCGCATTTAAAAGGAAATTGTTCAGTGTTAAAGGAAACCTTTACAGATTTATGACATGGACCTTATTGAATAATTTTTAGCCAATAAGTTGGGGAAAAATGGAGATCTTCCATGAATTGGATATTCAATTTTTTCCTAAGCGCTAATTTGCTAAAGGTGATTCTAACAGCTCCTCCCACAACCACTCCCGCAAAACAAAATATATATGACGTGATCACGACTTCTATTTGACATTTTGAGCGCCCTAAAATCCTGACATGTTCCGTATATATGATAGGTGTTTTGACCATAGTGAACATTATTTTTTTATTTAAAATTTCGGCTTAATGTGTATTGGAATTTTATTTGTGTAAAACGTCTTATGTCGAAATAGTCTATTAAAAGATTGCCTGCACGTTTAAATAACAAATATAAAAAGTTTTTAGTCAAAAATTACTATTTATAAAAATTTTAATTTGTTAGAATTAAATAATTTATTTGTGAACAATTAATTTTGTAATGTGTATTGTGTTCCATAGTTAAATCTAATGTGCTAAATCTATAACCTAGTAGTATTAGCAATTATGCTGAGGGTGAGGGGTTCCTTGTATAAAGAAATAGACTGGACATAATATTTGAAATCAGATTGAATAAACAATTTCATTGGCTTGTTAAAACCAAGTGCGTGAAGATAATTAGTTTTGATTATTAAATTCCACTCGATTTATTTTATCAAACTTATAAAACAAAATAAATAAAACTTTCATATCAAATTTTAAATTTAAATTTTAAATTTGTTTATAATTGTAAAAAAGTAAAAATTAAAAGGCTTGTCAAAGATGTAACTTGTGTACATTATTAAAGTTTATAAATTATGTTTCGTATTCGTGTATAATTATTTTTTTATTTTAGAATTTAGATTTTGCAAAATGCATCATATAAATATTTACAAGATTATAATAATATGCTCAAAAAGTATGAACATAAGGATCAGTCTATGTTATTATTTGTATGTAACTATTGTTTAGTTTGTTTTAGGTACCTATAAAATAAATGCAATATTTCTGTGGCGTATGTATTACGATGTTTTCGCCGAAACAAATTTTTAATTTGATTAAACCAGCAAAAAACTCTACATAAGCCAATCTAAAATAAAGTTTAGGTCGAAATTGGTACATTTTTTTGCTCCGGTAGCCCTGTTATTTCTTCGGTCCTTTTCTGAAAATCAGTCCTTATATCTATTCCCTGACTAACGGTACCAATCTTCTCAAAAGTGGGAGAGCTGCTATCAATAATGAAACATTATCAAGTAATTGTCGGCCTTAATGTTTTGGTAACTTTTGGCGTTTTGTCTATATTTGATTTTTGGTCGAAAAACCAAACTTACTTTTGTGTTGTTAATAATATATAACAAAAATATATAACACAAGAGAATGTCCAACTGTACACTAATTTTCGCAACAAATTTTTCGGATAAAAATCGCATATTTACAAAATGTCTTCTTTTTTTGTATTGCAAAAAAACGCTGTGCAAAAAAAAGCATTTAAATAAAAAGAAAGCCTCGATTTTTTTTGCAAAAAATAACACTTTGTTAAAAATAGCTGGGCGGGAAAACTGTAACGGAGAGTGGCGGATTTGTGCAAGAGAAAGTGGCAAAGAGTTATGTCTGACTTTTCTAGCCAAATTTTGGTAAAGAAAGTTTAATGTACAGTAGGACATTGTCTTGTTGTATATAATCTTGCTAATATTTAAATCCACTAAAATTTTGAAACCAATGCATTTAAAATAATGTGTAAATGTTGTTTATTGTAGCGACATTTTTTGATAACAGTGCACGTATTCAAAGTAGATTTAAACATTTTCTTCACCCCCGTTGCCTTTGTGTGTTTTTTTTTGTTAACTACTTTTACAATTCATTCTTGGTAGTAAGTGCCTCGCCAATCCTTAAATCTTACATAAGTGAAATTAAGGTCAGGAGAGTCGGTTCGCAGCTGTTGAATTACCATAATTTTTTGGATGGAAAACAACGGGAAAAAATGCAGAAAGAAATATTGGTGCATGCTGAACGTCAATGCGCTAGCAGCAACCCATGCTAATGGATATTAACGACACTGTATGCAAATCATATTTTAGGTTAAAGTTAAAAATTCAATGTTTTTATTCTAGTAACCGAATAAACAAAACAAAACGACGAATAACTATAAAAAAATTTGCAGAAATTTTTTCTGTAAAATGCGACTTTTCCCGCATCAAAAACAAACAAAGAATCATCAAAAACAAAGACTGTTCATGAATGACGATGTGAGTAACTTGTTATAAGCTAAACTCTAGACCCATGGTTTAGACCAGATACGTTCATAGGAAGATAATCTAAAAAATTTGCCAGACCCATATTTAGAAAATGATTCTGTTTTAGACATCATCTGAAAAATATAAAAATAGACATACATCTAAAATGCTGATACTTGCTATCTTTTATCAGAAATGAGCAATACATTGTTATATGTACCGTACTTCGTTCAGTTACGTATGCCTATGTGATTCTCTTGCACCCCGAGTACTGGTTCAGCTCTACCAACACCACCATCAACATCTACCAAACACACTTCTCAACCATCAACTTCAATCAACTCTCTAAACGCCACTTTAAATATTTTACAGTTCAATATAAATGGGATCTCCAATAAGTTAAAAGAACTGACCATTTTCCTTAAACAGCATAACATCCACATTGTTGCAATACAAGAAACCAAACTATCTGATAAATCGATAAACCACTCTATTCCACAATACACCACCATCAGGAAAGATTGAAACACAAATGGAGGTGGTCTGCTGTTCCTCATTCTTCACTATATCAACTACAAGTCACTACTGGACATTCAACAGACCGATCCCCATGCAGAAATGTATGGCATCTCAATCACTACTTTTCAACAACACAGAACTGTCAATAGTCAACACCTACATACCTCCATTTAGCTCGCGCAACCCAAATTATCTTCCAGACATTTCTCATCTACTAAATAACCAGCACAAAATTATACTAGGGGATATCAATGCACACCATCCACTCTGGTATTCAAGCACCACAGACACCAGATGGAACATATCGCAGATGCAATAAACAATTCAAACATGGCAGTTTTGAATGAAGACACACCAACAAGGTTACCATCCCATGGCAACCCCACATCTCTTGATATCTCACTCATCTCTGACTCCCTGCTCACCTCCACCGACTGGGTAACGGTTACTGCACTCAGCTCTGACCACCTCTCAATCATCATCAGCCTTCACACCAGCACAACAATACCACCCACCACCAGGAAATATTTAACAAATCTAAACAAAACCAACTGGGAAAATTACAAAACGGAAATAGAAAATAAGCTAACAAACCTCAAGGCTCCAACAAACGTAAACACAAAATGGGAAAACCTTTAGGCGCATCCTAACTAAAGCTTCCGCTCATCACATTCCTGCCGGCCAACATACAGAAAACTTACCTATTTTATCTCCAGTTGCTATTCAACTCATCAAAGAGCGTGATGCTCTCCGCACATCCAACCCCCATTCACCAAAAATACAAGAGCTTAACAACACTATCCAAAATGATATTAGAAACCAAACTACCGAAAAATGACAATCATTCCTAGAGACCTTTAATCACAAATTGAACCCTTTGAAGCTCAAAGACCATCAAAAAACTGGACAACAAACCTCTAACTCCACCAAATTCAGCAATAGTGTTCAATGGGAAACAGATCAGCAGTCCAAAACAACTTGCAGGCAATTTTAACAGACAATACACCACTGTACATCCACATCTTACACCAAAAGAAAACAGAAAGCTTATTCGTCACATCAAAAACAAGAAAACAACCAACCCATTGGAATTTACCTTTTCCAAAGTGGCAACCGCCATCAAAAAAGCAAATAACTTAAAAGCTTTCGGGTCGGATGGCCTGACCATATTCCATCTCAAAAACCTTGGTCCCAAAGGCTTGAACTACATAACTGATCTCTTCAGCCTCTTTCTCTCAAAACCTGCTCTATACCTTCAATCTGGAAAAGCTCAATTATCATCCCCCTGCTAAAACAAGACAAGGATGCCACCACTTCCTCATCCTACAGACCAATCTCACTCCTATGCCCAGCCATCAAAATATTAGAAGCATTAATTTAACTCAGTCTACTACAACATCCTCATCAACACAAAGATTCTACTGTGACTACCCTCGTTAACCTCACCAACAGAATAGCCACCGCAGCGGTTTTAATCAAAAAGCTCCACCTCAAAGAACAATAGTCGCGGCCCTGGACTTATCCAACGCCTTTGACATCTTGAGTAGAGAAACTCTTGATCCCTGCTGCCAGCCCACCTTAGCAGATGGTTTAGCTGCTACCTCAGGGGCAGAAACAGTAGAACTCTTTTCAGAGGCACAATATCCAAAACCAGAATAATCCGCACAGGCATCCCACAAGGGTCCATCATTTCTCCCACTCTTTTCAATTTCTACATATCAGATCTACCTCAACCACCTGCCAACCTCAAAATCGTCCAATATGCTGATTACATCACAACTTTCACAACTAATTCAAAAATCAATGTCATGGAGGCCTTACCAACTATCTCCACAAGCTCAATACCTACCTAGAAAACAACCATTTAATTTTTCACCAGATAAATCCACAATCACAATTTTCACCACAACCTTAAGCGAATATAACTACCACCCAAAAATGACCATCAAAAACGCTCAACTACCGCTATTTCTAAAAACCCAAAAATCCTGGGTGTTATTTTTGACCCAAAACTTAACTTCAATACTTACATCTCAACAACCAATGCCAAAGCGACAAAAAGCCCACAACAAGGTGCAACAACATACTAAAAGCCCTGGCTGTAACAAGCTGGGGCCAACAAAAAGAAACAATTCTAACAACATATAAAACAATTATCTGCCCCATCATTAATTATGGCGCACCAATATGGTCACCAAACCTAGCCAAAAGCCACTTCCAAAAACTCCAAGCTACACAAAAAGCTGTTTTGAGAATCGCTATAGGGTGCCACCGCATGGCCTCAGTCGACCACCTACACCAACAAACAAAAGTCCTTCCAGTTGAACAACACACAGCTTTACTTTTGACACAATTCCTAGCCAAAACAATGCAACCAGATCACCCATGTTTCTCTATAACAGCAACATCTTTTAGGCCAAGGCCAATGAAGCACACACTTCAATCTAAATTCGGTCCCACTGCAGCATCCTTCTACAATCCACAGCTCACAGCCAAGCAAATCAACACAAACATCTTACTGGGAACCAAACCTCCTAAAATCCACTGCAGTGAACACAGATTACCCAGGAAGCCCAGAAACACTGGCCCAACTCAAATCTAGCTACTGAACTCTTATAAAACATGAATTGATCCAACGGTCATCAACAAATGTCCAGACTGTGGTGCACATCCCCATGATGTGCATCACCTATTCAGATGCCTGACCGATCCAACGCATCTCACAAAATCCAGGATCTTTGGACGAATCCAGTGAAAGTGGCGGACTTCTTGCAGCTGTCTTGACATGGCAATCAACCAACCAACCAAGCCAAGCAATTTTTCCTTCTAAACTTTTTGAACACCTGATTATTTCTTTTGTTTACAGAAATTTTAGAAATTAGACAATATTTAAACAATAATTTCTTTAAACACAATATTCTTTGAAAATACTTTAAGCATTTGATTATTATGTAATTTTAATTGTTTAGGTGTATTTCATACAAATGTGGAAAACGATGTACGATTTGTTTTTAAATCAACCAAAAGAGCAAGAACTCTACCAAGCACTTGCAGTTGTAGGTAAGTATATAATTTAATTAATGTTTTTTTAAAAATTTTCTCACGTAAGAAGCATGGAGGAATTAGGAATTTTAATTGTTTTTACAATTGATTTTTTTACAACATGACAATGGGAGTTAGTCGCATTTTTGGGTCACGCCATTATGATTTTGGGCTATCATATTTATTGGTGATGTGCCGCAAGCAAAACTCCGCATTTAGTAGCTCCGTAGCAACCCCCTAAACTCCGCCCTATATTTGTACCAGTTTCATAAATAATTAAAGAGTGATGAAAATATTATATTATTTTTTTTAAATTTTTTTGAAAACTTATTTAAAACGCCAAAAAATAATCTTAAAAATGCAGATAGAGTAACTTTAAATGCATTTCAATCTTAAATGAGCTTAAAATCGCTCATTTAATTGGCGGAACTCCGGAGTTCATTTTTCTTTATATGGCCAGAGCTCCGCAGCATGATATTGGAGGGTAGGAACATTACTAATATCAGACCTGTGCACTGCACCCCCCGGGCTTTTATTGGGGAGCAACTTTTTTCAAACAAGGGTGGGAGCAATAAAACGGGAGAGCAAGCACGGGAAAAAGGGAAAAAAGAGAAAAAAAGAGAAGGAAAAAGAAAAAAAATGCGAAATTTAAGTTAAAATATGTCTAAAATGGCTTAAAACGCATTGAAATAGGCTAAAAACTGCAAAAAATTGGCTATGATAGCGTCATAATAGGTCAAAAATGGTGTCACAGTTTTTGGGTATTTTTTCATTTTTCGGCGGCGGTGCATTTCCAGACAGTGTACAGGTCTGCTAATATTTATATTCATAATGTTTATTCATAATTTATCAGACTTTTAAAACATCATGACAGTAGCAAGTAGTTGTCACTCACTAGCTTTCCATGTCCTTTTTGACTCAGTTTTCCTTATAAGGCGTTGAACTGCTTAAGCATCACGACAACGAGACTAGCCCACATGGTTAAACATTTTCCCTCAGTCACATTATAAGGCGCTTGATTTCCAAAACATACAATACAACGGGAAGTTTCCTTTTTAGGAACGCTTCTGTTGCAATTGGGCGAGAAGCGGAAAGATCTGTTCCAACAGCAGCGAACGCAGGATCAAAACGTCCGGGCTCAACTGGCGGAGGCCATGCGGGAAGGCGGCGGGGACACACCGGAACCGATCGGTGACCGGGACATTTCAGTGCCTTCAAGTGACGCTACCGGCTGTAAATCTCCTGCGGCAGACAATTCGGGAGGGAATCAGGACGGACGCGGAGAAAACCCGGCGACGGAGTGTAATAACCCGGAAAATGCGACGGAGGACACACACCGCGGAGAAAATAACCCGGATGCGGACTGGCAGGTGAATTTCGAGCAGATACTGGCCTCGGTCTTAACCGAGCCGAGATTAACGGAGTTCTGGGAGCAGCGCCAGGATTTGGCGACTTTGGTTCGGAATTACAGGGTGAGGAGATTCCAGCGGGCGGACAGCTTTACGGCGCCGGGAGTATCGGCGCCACTGAACGTGTAATTTATCGATTGAATTTCAAAAAACTGGATTTTTTATGTTTCGTAAAGACATAAACTGAAATATAAAATGATATAATTGGACGGAATTGCAGGATGCAGAGATTTCAACCGACGGACAGTTTAACGGCCTTAGACCTCTCCGCGCCTCTGGACGTTTAATTTATCGATTGGATTTTAAGAAAACCTGGTTTTTTAATGTTTCAAAATATAAAGTTAATGTGTAATTGATTAGACTTTTTGATCAGGGATCGTATGCTGAAGGTTTAATCTGACCAGGGGCGTAGCCAGGATTTCGGAAAGGGGGGGGGGTTGTACTCCATACAAATTTTTAAAAATGGGGGGGTTGTAGGGGGTTGTACGCCAAATTTTCAAAATACCGTAAAAAAGACATTAAAAAAGGGAAAAAATTTTTGCGCTTCGCGCGGGGGGGTTGTACTCCATACAAATTTTTCAAAAGGGGGGGGTTGTACTCCATACAAATTTTTCAAAAGGGGGGGGGTTGTAGGGGGTTGTACGCCAAATTTTCAAAATACCGTAAAAAAGACATTAAAAAAGGGAAAAAATTTTTGCGCTTCGCGCTAGGTGATTCTTTTTGTTGTTATTTGCATTGTTTTTTTAAGTTAAACTTGAAAAATTTCCGGTTTAACAAGGTAGAACATTAAATATCGTGCGATAGCACGAAAAAAATTTCTAAAATTTCCTTTGAAATTCAATAAAAACATCACTTAAATGTTGTAAAAAGGTATATAAATGTCGAGCGCTGAGCGGAGCGAAGCGCGAGGAAATTTTTTAAAATTGTTTTCTTAGGACCCCCAAATTTTTACCTCCGCCAACCCAAAAGGGGGGGTTGCCACCCCTACAACCCCCCCTGGCTACGCCCTTGAATCTGACTTAAAATTAATCTGAGATTAGCGATTCAATATTATACACACAGTAAACATACTAACAGTATTGATTGAATAATCTGGGTTAACGAAGTTAATGTGAGATGAAGACTTAATCTCAGGTTCAATCGTCACTAATTTGAGATTAGCGGGAAAAACCAGCTAATTTTTAATCCACCTCCGGGGGTGGTTTGAAAATTTGTACAAATTAACAATTTAATCTCGAGTTAGAGACGATTTAATCTGAGATTACTCATAATCTCAGATTAACTTTAAGTCAGATTAAACGTTCAGCATACGACCCCAGAATCAAAAAAAAACCATCGTTTTAATGTGTAATCAACAGGTATTTTATTAATCATGATTTTTTCATAGGTTTATGATTTTACGACTGTGAGTCCCGTAACGTGTAATTTACCAGATTTTTCGATTGGATTGTGGAATAACCCAGTTTTTTGTTTTAAAAAGGCATAAAATGAGTTAATAATAAAAAAAATGACGAAATAACGGGGTGTAAAGTGAAGATTCCAGTGGACGGACACTTTTACGGCCCTGCTTGTCTGCGCCCCCTTCAATGTGTAATTTAATTCAAGCTTTGTGATTGGAAGTTGAAAGAATTAAACATTTTTTAAGAATTTTTTTCACTAGATTCTCCGCGTTACTAAACGTGTAATTTATTGGAGTTTTAGACTAGATTTGAAAAAACCGGTTTTTTTATATTTCATTAAGCCAAAAAATCAGGTAATAATAACTCGACGATCAGACCATACATGGGCACGGGGGGGGTTGGGGGGGGGGGTTAACCCCCAAATTCTGAAAAGGGGGGTTTAACCCCCCCACTCAGAAGTGGGGGGGGGGGAGAAAAAGTTAACCCCCCAATTTTGGAAAAATGAAGGAAAAAAAATGTCTTTAAAATGACTTCTAACTGCCCCCAAACTTAAGTTTTGAGGTCAAAATGAATGTTTTAAACAGTAAAAAGCTCAAAAATGCTATAAAAAGGGCTTTTTGACCTAAAATTAGCGTTTTTTACCTATTTTTCCTTTAAAATCGAAAAACGATATGGGTAAAATGCACTCCAGAAAAAAAAACGATATAGGTATTTTGCGTTTCTCGGATTTTAACCCCCCCCCCCCTAATTTGGGGTTTAACCCCCCTCCTTACTACGGACCAACTTGCCCATGTATGTCCCAGACGGCGGACATTTTCACACGGGGAACATGGTGAATTATTAACCCTGCAGCTGAAGTTATTCCAAATCAGACAAGGATATATAATAATAATCATATGTGTTTTTGGGGGGAGAGACAAAGGGTCCACCCCCCCTAGAGCCAAAATTTTGGACCCCCTCCCCCTAGAAAAAATCCAGGGCCCCCCTCCCCCCCAAAGCCTCAAAGCTCGAGAGCGGTCCGGCCTGACCCCCCTAGCGAGGCTGACCCCCTACCACTCCCCTCCCGACCAATTTGGAAGTATATTTTTTATTTACTGTCAAAAACACGGTTTTTTAGTTAAAAACACACTTTTTAGGCCTAAATAGACGGTTTTAGTACATAAAATTTAATATTAGACCTAAAAACACTTAAATTATTAAGTTAAAAAAAATTTGTTAAAAAATTGGACCCCCCTGACCCTCCCTAAATTTGAAATCTCGCACCCGGGGTCAACCCCCCTAAAAAGCCAGGGAGGTCCGGACCCCCCCCCCCCAAAAAAAAAAAAAAAAAAATTTTTGGCCTTCCACCCGGGGGTGGACGTGGACAGTGGTGTGCCAGGATTTCATTTGGGGGGGCGGCGGTACTGGGGGGGTACATACTAACCCTGAGGGGGGGGGTCTGGGGGGCGGCAGCCCCCCAGAAATGGGGGGTCTGGGGGGGCGAGAGCCCCCAGCGGGGCCAAAGGGCAGAGCCCCTTGTCAAGGGGGTCCGGGGGGCAAAATGCCCCCCGGGGGAGAAAATTTGTAATTTAAGCCGCTAAAATTGACTAGAAATTTTAATTCCAGATGATAATTAAAACACAATGTAAGGTTTTTTTATTCCTATCTATTTAAAACATGTGTTTAAAACGTTAATAAAAGGTTAATAGTGTTTATAGTAGTTTTATTTAACATGTATGCTTTAACTATTGAGCGGGAAAATCGATTTGAAATTGTAAATCTGAGATAAGTTGTCAATTTAAACTACCCGCGAAAGCGGGGAAAATTTGATTTTTGACTATTAATATGCTTTTGTAGGGCATTAGGAAAGTTTGTGTATTAATATTTTAAGAAAAAAAATTTTCTCTCCCAAAATTCAAAAAACCTAAGGGTCCCCCCTTAGGAAAAATACAGGCTTCGCCGGATTTCGGGGGCGGGGCCCCCAACCCTGGACGCCTGGACGGGCCCCTTGCTGTTGGCCGCCTTTTTTTTTTGCTGGTTGGGGGGGGCCCCCGTCTGGGCACGCCACTGGACGTGGACCCCCTCCATACATGGGCAAGTTGGTCCGGAGTTGGGGGGGGGGGGTTAAACCAAACCCCAAATTAGGGGGGGTTAAAATCCGAGAAACGCAAAATACCCATCGTTTTTTTCTGGAGTGCATTTTACCCATATCGTTTTTCGATTTTGAAAAAAAAGTAAAAAACGCTAATTTTAAGTCAAAAAGCCCTTTCTATAGCATTTTTAAGCTTTTTATTGCTTAAAACATTCATTTTGACCTCAAAACTTAAGTTTGGGGGCAGTTAGAAGTCATTTTAAAGACTTTTTTTTTCTTCATTTATCCCAAATTGGGGGAGGGTTAACTTTTTCTCCTCCCCCCACTCTGAGGGGGGGGGGGGGGGGTTGAACCCCCTTCTCAGAATTTGGGGAGGGGTTAACCCCCCTCACCCCCCACCCCCCGTGCCCATGTATGACCCCTCCCTAGCGGACCCGACCAAAAACACCTATGATAGTAATGTATAATAATATTATAAAATACCACTTTAACTAATACCGTACTGCTGTATATATGGACTTTTTTTGAATTTGATTATTGGGGTTTTTATATTTGCTGCCTGGAAATTTAACCGGTAAAAATGCTAAATCGTCGTTACTCTGACACAAAGAGTCACAATCAGTATAAAATCAATGTGACTGCGACTCATTTTGTGTAGATTGTTTGTGTGTTTAAAGAATAAAAAAGAATCAAAGTTACGAATATTTTATGACGCTTTTGGCTCATTGCCTTATAGTAACCACGAAATGCGGGAGAGGAATTGTGTGTAAGGTTTAAATTGTAAATGGATTTAATTTGTAACTTATGGTAAAATTAAAATGTAAAAATTTTTTGTATTCAGCCGTCCGTCATCATAGGTAAAAACGGGGAGGGGATGGGGTGAGGTCCACGTCCATCCGTATAGGTGGGTAGGGGGTGTTTATACCCTTCTCCAAAAAAAATCCTGACTATAGCCGACACCAGATCTGTGCACTGCCCCCCCTCCCGTTTTAACCCCGGGGGGGGGGCAGTGCACAGATCTGGTGTCGGCTATAGTCAGGATTTTTTTTTGGAGAAGGGTATAAACACCCCCTACCCACCTATACGGATGGACGTGGACCTCACCCTATCCCCTCCCGTTTTTACCTATGATGACGGACGGCTGAATACAAAAAATTTTTACATTTTAATTTTACCATAAGTTACAAATTAAATCCATTTACAATTTAAACCTTACACAATTCCTTTTTTGCATATCGTGGTTACTATAACGCAATGAGTCAAAAGCGTCATAAAATATTCGTAACTTTGACTCTTTTTTATTCTTTAACACACAAACAATCTACACAAAATGAGTCGCAGTCACATTGATTTTATACTGATTGTGACTCTTTGTGTCAGAGTAACGACGATTTAGCATTTTTACCGGTTAAATTTCCAGGCAGCAAATATAAAAACCCCAATAATCAAATTCAAAAAAAGTCCATATATACAGCAGTATTAGTTAAAGTGGTATTTTATAATACATTACTATCATAGGTGTTTTTGGTCGGGTCCGCTAGGGAGGGGGTCATACATGGGCACGGGGGGGGGGGGTGGGGGGGGCGGGGGGGTTAACCCCCCCCCCAAATTCTGAGAAGGGGGTTTAACCCCCCCCCCCCCCCCCCTCAGAGGTGGGGGGAGGAGAAAAAGTTAACCCTCCCCCAATTTGGGAAAAATGAAAGAAAAAAAAAGTCTTTAAAATGACTTCTAACTGCCCCCAAACTTAAGTTTTGAGGTCAAAATGAATGTTTTGAGCAATAAAAAGCTCAAAAAGGCAATAAAAAGGGCTTTTTGACCTAAAATTAGTGTTTTTTACTTTTTTTTTTAAATCGAAAAACGATATGGGTAAAATGCACTCCAAAAAAAACGATATGGGTATTTTGCGTTTCTCGGATTCTAACCCCCCTCTAATTTGGGGTTTGGTTTAACCCCTCTCCACTCCGGACCAACTTGCCCATGTATGGAGGGGGTCCACGTCCAGTGGCGTGCCCAGAGGGGGGGTGGGCCCCCCCCCCCCCCCGAAAATCCGGCGAAGCCGGATTTTCTAGCGATGAAGGGGGACCCTCTGCGTTTTTTGAATTTTAGGAGAGAAAAAAATTTTTTTTCTTAAATATTAATACTCCGGACCAACTAGCCCATGTATGGAGGGGGTACACGTCCAGTGGCGTGCCCAGGGGGGGGGGGCGGGGGGGGGGGGTGCCGCCCCACCCCCCGAAAACCGGCGAGGCGAAGTCGGATTTTTTTGTAGGAGGGACCTTTACGTTTTGAATTTTAGGAGAAAAAATTTTTCTTTAATATTAATACAAAAACTTTCCTGGTGCCTTCCAAAAGCATATTAATAGTAAAAAAACCAAATCTTCCCCTCTTCGCAGGTAGTTTAAAGCGACAATTTATCGACAGTTTTTCGATTTTAAATCGATTATGCCGTTCAATAGTTAAAGCATACATGTTAAATAAAACTACTATAAACACTATTAACCTTTTATTAACGTTTTAAACACATGTTTTAAATAGATAGGAATAAAAAAACCTTACATTTTGTTTTAATTATCATCTGGAATTAAAATTTCTAGTCAATTTTAGCGCCTTAAATTACAAATTTTCTCCCCCGGGGGGCATTTTGCCCCCCGGGACCCCCTTGACAAGGGGCTCTGCCCTTTGGCCCCGCTGGGGGGCTCTCGCCCCCCCGGACCCCCCCATTTCTGGGGGCTGCCGCCCCCCAGACCCCCCCTAGGGGTTAGTATGTACCCCCCCAGACCGCCCCCCGAAATGGGAAATCCTGGGCACACCACTGTCTACGTCCACCCCCGGGTGGAAGGCCAAAAAAAAATTTTTTTTTTTTTTTGGGGGGGGGGGGGTCCGGACCCCCTGGCTTTTTTAGGGGGGGGGTCGACCCTGGGTGCAAGATTTCAAATTTAGGAGGGGTCAGGGGGGTCCAATTTTTTAACAAAATTTTTTAAACTCAGTAATTTATGTGTTTTTAGGTCTAATATTAAATTTTATGTACTAAAACCGTCTATTTAGGCCTAAAAAGTGTAAACACTGTTTTTAACTAAAAAACCGTGTTTTTGACAGTAAATAAAAAATACACTTCTTAATTGGTCGGAAGGGGGGAGGGGGTCAGCCTCGCTAGGGGGGTCAGACCGGACTGCTCTCGAGCTTTGGGCTTTGGGGGGAGGGGGCCCCTGGATTTTTTTAGGGGGGTCCGAAGTTTTGGCTCTAGGGGGGGGTGGACCCTTTGTCTCTCCCCCCAAAAACACATATGATTATTATTATATATCCTTGTCTGATTTGGAATAACTTCAGCTGCAGGGTTAATAATTCACCATGTTCCCCGTGTGAAAATGTCTGCCGTATGGGACATACATGGGCAATTCGGTCCGGAATGGGGGGGGGGTTAAACCCCAAATTAGGGAGGGGGATTAAAACCCAAGAAACGCAAATACCCATATCATTTTTTTCTGGAGTGAATTTTACCCATATCATTTTTTGATTTTAAAAAAATAGGTGAAAAACGTTAATTTTAGATCAAAAAGCCCTTTTTATTGCATTTTTTAACTTTTTTACTGTTTAAAACATTTATTTTGACCTCAAAACTTAAGTTTGGAGGCAGTTAGAAGTCATTTTAAGGACATTTTTTTTTATTTTTCCAAAATTAGGGGGGTTAACCTTTTATTTCCCCCCCACTCTATAATAAGGGTGAACCCCCCTTTTCAGAATTTGAGTTAATTTCCCCCCCAACCCCCCGTGCCCATGTATGGTCTGATCATTTTGGGGTATTCTGCCTAGTTTTTTTGGCTTAATAAAATATGAAAAAAACCGGTTTTTTCGAAAAAATCTAGTCTAAAACTCCAATAAATTACACGTTTAGTAACGCGGAGAATCTCATGAAAAAAATTCTTAAAAAATGTTTAATTCTTCAAGACTTCCAATCACAAAGCTTGAATTAAATTTCACATTGAAGACAAGCAAGCAGGGCCGTAAAAGTGTCCGTCCACTGGAATCTTCACTTTACACCCCGTTATTTAGTCATTTTTTTTATTATTAGCATTTATGCCTTTTTAAAACGAAAAACTCGGGTTATTCCACAATCCAATCGAAAAATCTGGTAAATTAACACGTTACGGGACTCACAGTCGTAAAATCATAAACCTATGAAAAAATCATGATTAATAAAATACCTGTTGATTACACATTAAAACAATGGTTTTTTTTTGATTCTGGGGTCGTATGCTGAACATTTAAGGTGACTTAAAAGTTAATCTGAGATTAGGAGTGATCTCAGATTAAATCGTCTCTAAGTCGAGATTAAATTGTTAAACTATACAAAATTTCAAACCGCCCCCCGGAGGTGGATGAAAAATTAGCTGGTTTTTCCCGCTAATCTCAAATTAGTGACGATTGAACCTGAGATTAGTCTTTCATCTAGCATTAACTTCGTTAACCCAGATTATTCAATCAATACTGTTAGTATGTTTACTGTGTGTATAATATAGAATCGCTAATCTCAGATTAATTTTAAGTCAGATTCAAGGGCGTCACCCAGGGGGGAATGTAGGGGTGGCAACCCCCCTTTTTGGGTTGGCGGAGGTAAAAATTTGGGGGTCCTAAGAAAAAAAACCGATTTTAAAAAATTTCCTCGCGCTTCGCTCCGCTCAGCGCTCAACATTGGTATGGGGGTTTACCAACATTTAAGTGATGTTTTTATTGAATTTCAAAGGAAATTTTAGAAATTTTTTGCGTGCTATCGCACGATATTTAATGTTCTTTACCTTGTTAAACCGGAAATTTTTAAGTTTTGACTTAGAAAAACAATGCAAATAACAACAAAAAGAATCACCTAGCGCGAAAGCGCAAAAATTTTTTCCTTTTTTTAATGTCTTTTTTACGGTATTTTGAAAATTTGGCGTACAACCCCTTGCAACCCCCCCCCCCCTTTTTTGAAAAATTTGTATGTAGATTACAACCCCCCCTTTGAAAAATTTGTATGGATTTCAACCCCCCCGCGCGAAGCGCAAAAACTTTTTCCCTTTTTTAATGTCTTCGAGGCGGTATTTTGAAAATTTGCGCGGTTACAAACCCCTGGGCCGACCCCCTTAAGAAAAATTTGTATAGAGTAGACCCCCCCCCCCCTTCCGAAATCCTGGCTACGCCCCTGGTCAGATTAAACCTTCAGCATACGATCCCTGATCAAAAAGTCTAATCAATTACACATTAACTTTATATTTTGAAACATTAAAAAAAGAGGTTTTCTTAAAATCCAATCGATAAATTAAACGTCCAGAGGCGCGGAGAGGTCTAAGGCCGTTAAACTGTCCGTCGGTTGAAATCTCTGCATCCTGCCGATTTCCGTCCAATTCTGTCGTTTTTTATATTTCAGTTTATGTCTTTACGAAACATAAAAAATCCAGTTTTTTGAAATTCAATCGATAAATTACACGTTCAGTGGCGCCGATTCTCCCGGCGCGGTGCCGAGCTGTCCGCCCGCTGGAATCTTCCTCACCCCCTGTAATTCCGAACCCCCGAAGTCGCCAAATCCTGGCGCTGCTCCCAGAACTCCATTTCAATCTCGGCTCAGGTAAAGACCGAGGCCAGTCCCGTCTATACCTCGAAATTCAGCCTGCCAGTCCGCATCCGGGTTATTTTCTCCGCGGTGTGTTTGCTCCCGTCACAATTTTTTGCCGGGTTATTACACTCCGTCCGCCGGGTTTTCTCGAGTCCGCTGCTAATTCCTCCCCGAAGTTGTACTCCCGCCAGAAGAATTACAGCCGGTCGCCGCGTCCCCTGAAAGGCACTGAAATGTCCCGGTCACCGATGGGTTGCAGTGTGTCCCGCAGCCTTCCCGCATGGCCTCCGCCAGGTCTGCCCAAATGTTTTGATCCCTCCGTTCGCCGCTCCTGTTGGAACAAGATCTCTTCCGCTTTTTCTGCGCCCGGCCGCAACAGGGAAGCGTTCCTAAAAAAGGAAACTTCCCGTTGCGTATTTTATGTTTTGGAAATCAAGCGCCGGGACATATGTGACTAGAAGGAAAATGTTTAGGAGCATTTGGGGGGGGGTCGTTGTCAGTGATGCTTAAACAGTTCGACGCCTTATAAGGAAAACTGAGTCAAAAAGGACATGGAAAGCTAGTGAGTGACAACTTCTTTTGCTACTGTCATGATGTTTTAAAAAAGTCTCAATAAATTATGAATAAACATTATGAATATAAATATTAGCAGAGTTGTACACTGTCTGGAAATGCACCGCCGCCGAAACAGGAAAAAGTACCCAAAAACTGTGACACCATTTTTGACCTTTTATGACGTTATCATAACCAATTTTTTGCAATTTTTAGACTATTGCAATGCGTTTTAAGCCATTTTAGACATATTTTTACTTAAATTTTGCATTTTTTTCTTTTTCCTTTCTCTTTTTTATTCTTTTTTCCCTTTTTCCCGTGCTTGCTCTCCCGTTTTATTGCTCCCACCTTTGTTTAAAAAAAGTTGCTCCCCAATAAAAGCCCGGGGGGTGCAGTGCACAGGTCTGATATTTGGGGTAATGTTCCTACCCTCCAATATTGCCATGATGCGGAGCTCTGACCATATAAAGAAAAATGAACTTCCGGAGCTCCGCCAATTCCAAATAGGAGCGATTTTAAGTTCATTTAAGGGTGAAATGCATTTAAAGTTACTCTATCTGGATTTTTAAGAACTATTTTTCGGCGTTTTAAAATAAGTTTTCAAAAAAATTAAAAAAATAATATAATATTTTCATCACTCTTTTAATTATTTATGAAACTGTGGGTACAAATATAGGGCGGAGTCTAGGGGGTTGCTACGGAGCTACTCTAATGCGGAATTCCGCCGGCGGTATATCACCAATAAATATGATAGCCCAAAATCATAATGGCGTGACCCAAAAATGCGACTAACTCCCATTGTCATGTTGTAAAATCAATTGTAAAAACAATTAAAATTCCTAATTCCTCCATGCTTCTTACGTGAGAAAATTTTTAAAAAAACATTAATTAAATTATATACTTACCTACAACTGCAAGTGCTTGGTAGAGTTCTTGCTCTTTTGGTTGATTTAAAAACAAATCGTACATCGTTTTCCACATTTGTATGAAATACACCTAAACAATTAAAATTACATAATAATCAAATGCTCAAAGTATTTTCAAAGAATATTGTGTTTAAAAAAATTATTGTTTAAATATTGTCTAATTTCTAAAATTTCTGTAAAAAAAGTAATAATCAGATGTTCAAAAAGTTTAGAAGGAAAAATTGCTTGGCTTGGTTGGTTGGTTGGTTGATTGCCATGTCAAGAGAGCTGCAAGAAGTCCGCCATTTTCACTGGATTCGTCCAAAGATCCTGGATTGTGAGATGCGTTGGATCGGTCAGGCATCTGAATAGGTGATGCACATCATGGGGATGTGCACCACAGTTTGGAAATTTGTTGATGACCGTCGGATCAATTCATGTTTTATAAGAGTTCAGTTGCTGGCAGTAGCTAGATTTGAGTTGGGCCAGTGTTTCTGGGCTTCCTGGGTAATCTGTGTTCACTGCAGTGGATTTTAGGAGGTTTGGTTCCCAGTAAGATGTTTGTGTTGATTTGCTTGGCTGTGAGCTGTGGATTGTAGAAAGATGCTGCAAGTGGGACCCAATTTAGATTGAAAGTGTGTGCTTCATTGGCCTTGGCCTAAAAGATGTTGCTGTTAGAACATGGGTGATCTGGTTGCATTGTTTTGGCTAGGAATTGTGTCAAAAGTAAAGCTGTGTGTTGTTTGACTGGAAGGACTTTTGTTTGTTGGTGTAGGTGGTCGACTGAGGCCATGCGGTGGCACCCTATAGCGATTTCTTTAAATAGCTTTTCGTGTAGCTTGGAGTTTTTGGAAGTGGCTTTTGGCTAGGTTTGGTGTGCTGTAAATAATGATGGGGCAAGTAATTGTTTTATATGTTGTTTGAATTGTTTCTTTTTGTTGGCCCCAGCTTGTTCCAGCTAGGGTTTTTAGTATTTTGTTGCGCCTGGATGCTTTGGCATTGGTTGTTAAGATGTGAGTATTGAAGTTAAGTTTTGGGTCAAAAATAACACCCAGGATTTTTGGGTTTTTTGAAAGTGGCAGTTGCGTGTTTTTTATGGTCACTTTTGGGTAGTAGTTATATTCGTTAGAGGCTGGTGGTTAAGATTGTGATTGTGATGGTTGTTTTTGGTAGGTATTGAGTGTGAAGTTGGTAAGGTATGAATTGATTTTTGAATAGTTGTGAAGTTGTGATGTAATAGAATTGGGATTTTGAGGTTGGCAGGTGGTTGAGGTAGATCTCGATATGTAGAATTGAAAGAGTGGGGAAATGATGGTCGTGGGTGCTTGTGCGGTTATTCTGGTTTTGGATATTGTGTGAAAAGAATTCTGATGTTTCTGTGAGGGAGAGCTAAAATTGTGAGTGGCTGAGCAGGGATGAGAGTTTCTTTATTAGGTGTAAGGCGTTGGATAGTAGGGCGCGCTATTGTTGTTTGAGGTGGACTTTTTGATTAAACGCTGCGGTGGCTATTCTGTTGGTGAGGTTCTAGGTAGTCACAGTAGATCTTTGTGTTGATGAGGTGTTGTAGTAGCTAGTTAAATTAATGCTTCTATATTTTTCTATGGCTGGGCATAGTGATTTGTTGTAGGTGTAGGAGTGGTGGCATCTTGTCTTGTTTTAGCAGGGGGATGATATTGAATTTTCCAGATTGAAGGTATAGAGCAGGTTTTGAGAGAAGAGGCTGATATCAGTTATGTAGTTCAAGCTTTGTAGATGAGGTTTTTGTATATGAATATGGGTCAGCATTCTACCTGGCTTTTA
This sequence comes from Microlaimidae sp. YZB2_3, assembly GCA_030248175.1. Lineage (NCBI taxonomy): Eukaryota > Metazoa > Nematoda > Chromadorea > Desmodorida > Microlaimidae > Microlaimidae sp. YZB2_3. The sequence goes on along the minus strand of JASAMX010023618.1, from coordinate 25,100 downwards.
AGTTGTTTGCTTCTTTGATGGCGGTTGCCACTTTGGAAAAGGTAAATTCCAATGGGTTGGTTGTTTTCTTGTTTTTGATGTGACGAATAAGCTTTCTGTTTTCTTTTGGTGTAAGATGTGGTCGTACAGTGGTGTATTGTCTGTTAAAATTTTCTGCGAGTTGTTTTGGACTGCTGATCTGTTTCCCATTGAACACTAGTGCTAAATTTGGTGGAGTTAGAGGTTTGTTGTCCAGTTTTTTGATGGTCTTCAAGCTTCAAAGGGTTCAATTTGTGATTAAAGGTCTCTAGGAATGATTGTCATTTTTTGGTAGTTTGGTTTCTGATTTCATTTTGGATAGTGTTGTTAAGCTCTTGTATTTTTGGTGTAGATGGTCAGTTGGGGCCATTTTGTGGCAGCCGGCTACTATCCTGAGAGCCGTGTTTTGTGTTGTTTGTAGTTTTTGAAGATGGGATTTTGATAGATTGGGTGACCACCATATTGGGGCTCTGTAGTTGGGAATTGGGCGTCCTATTGCTTTGTAGGAGGTAAGTATTGTTTCTTTTTGTTGGCCCCAGCTGGTGCCAGCCAGGGCTTTGAGAATGTTGTTGCGCCTGGATGCTTTGTTTTTTATGTTGGTGGCGTGGTTATGGAATGTTGGTTTTGGATAAAAAGTAACACCCAGGATTTTGGGGTTTTTGTTTAGTGGTAAAAGTTGGTTGTCTATGATCACCTTTGGATGGTTGTTAAACTCTTGTGATGAGGAAGAAAAAATAGTGACTGTTGATTTTTCTGTTGAAAGTTTGAGGTAGTTTTTGTCAGGGGCGTAGCCAGGATTTCGGAAAGGGGGGGTTGTACTCCATACAAATTTTTCGAAAGGGGGGTTGTAGGGGGTTGTACTCCAAATTTTCAAAATACCGTAAAAAAGACATTAAAAAGGGTAAAATTTTTTGCACTTCGCGCTAGGTGATTCTTTTTGTTGTTATTTGCATTGTTTTTTTAAGTTTAACTTAAAAAATTTCCGGTTTAAAAAGATATAATATTAAAAATCGTGCGATAGCACGAAAAAATTTTCTAAAATTGTCTTTGAAATTCATTAAAAACATCACTTAAATGTTGTAAAAAGGTATATAAATGTCAAGCGCTGAGCGGAGCGAATCACGAGGAAATTTTTTAAAATTGTTCTCTTCGGAACCCCAAATTTTTACCTCCGCCAACCCAAAAGGGGGGGGGGTTGCCACCCCTACAACCCCTTCTGGCTACGCCCTTGGTTTTTGTCCAGATATTGATTTAAAATGTTGAGGTAGTTGATGAGATCGAGTTCCATTCATAGGTGAGAAAGGGGGGGCAGGGTGGGGTCCACCCCCCTAGCAGGCCCTGTGCCAGGGGGGCCATGGCCCCCCTTTCTGGTTTGGCCGGGGTAAAAAATAAGGAAGATGAGGTAGGTCCAGGGGGGTGGCGGGTGTGGGGAGGTAAAAGCGAAGGTAGTTTATTATGAACCCTGCTTCTCCCTACCTTCTTTCTTGGGGTATGCCAAAAGTGGATTTTGCCGGCCAGGCTGCCTTGAATTCAATGTAAATAGGTATTTTTAAGCCCTAATTTTGATCATTTTTAATACTAAGTCAAAAAATTTCGCCTCCGGCGGCTAAGGGGCACCCCCAGACACTCCAGCGGACGCTTCGCGTCCGCCTGGCGCCGCTTTACGGCGCTTTGCGACGCAAAATGCGGCGCGAAACGCCGCATTTAGATTCCGTTTTCAATTTTCTAGAGTCTGGCCCCCTCCTTTCAAAAATCCTGGCACAGGGGCGCTAGGAAAAAATACATTCTGCATAATATCTTCGGAAAGAATCTCTTCTGCAAGAATAACTTTTGCAAAAATACATTCCAGTAAAATATCTTCGGAAAAAATAACTTCTCGCCGTGCGTCGCGGAAGATATTATGTTGGAAGGTATTCTTTCCGCCCTTCAAGAAATAAACCGACGAGTGAGACGCGCAGCGAAATTAAAATAAAGCAATCTTATAATTTAAAACATTGCCAACTATGCGAATTTATAAACGAAAAACTGTTTGATTGATGTTAAATTGTGCTAAATTACTACACTACGCTTTAAATATAAATTAATACACTGGTAAATTTATTAAACTAAATTACTAAATTAAAAGTACACTGGTTTGTTTAATTCTAAACTTAAAATTACTAGCTTATGGACAAATTAAAAACTTAATGCTTCTAAAAACTTAAAGTATAAAATCATACTAGTGTAAAAGGTTTTAAAAGCGAATTAACACTTAGTTTTAATTAAATTTATTTTTCCTGAGCCTAAGCAAAACCTTGAAATCGAGCGAAATTGTATTATAATGCATTTTTTAATAATGTTTTATTAAAAAATCTAATTTTTGTTATCAATGGTTTGTAATGTTTTAAATAATACGATTTGTTTATTTTTATTCCGCTGTGCTAAACTTTATGGTTTTGAAAACTCAGTATAAAACATTCTTCGTTAGTTTTAAATGCTTTAAAAATTATTCAAAACTTTGTTTTAATTAAATTTATTTTCCTAAGCCTAAGAAAAACCTAAAATCAAGCTAAATTGTATTATGATACATTATTAAATAATACTTCTTTCAAAAAATTTTGATATTTTTATTATTCACAGGTTGTGCGTAATGTTTTAAATTATCAAATATCATCATCAAATAAGTTTATTTCATTTTATTTTATAAAATTGTTTATTTCCATTCCGCTGCGCGCCTCACTCGTCGGTTTATTTATCCAACGTTCAGCGTTAGAAAGGCGGAAAGAATACCTTCCAGCATAATATCTTCTGCGACGCACGGCGAGAAGTTATTTTTTCCGAAGATATTTTACTGGAATGTATTTTTGCAAAAGTTATTATTGCAGAAGAGATTCTTTCCGAAGATATTATGCAGAATGTATTTTTTCCGGACACCGGCACGGGCCCTGCCCCCTAGCCTCGAAATTTTGGGCCCCCCCTAGACGAAAATCTAGGGCCCCCTCCCCCCAAATTTCCGAATTTTTTACCCCTTACCCCCCTCTAGATTTTGAAATCTTACCCCCCCCCCCCTCCCCCTCGGGAAAATTTTAGGTACCTTTTTTATACTAAATTTTCTTCCAAAAACGTGAATTTTCATCACATATTCATGCTTTTACACCCTTTTTATACATGAATATGGCTTTTTATTCGATAAAATATAGTATTATCCTATAAAAAGAACAATTATTAAAGCTATTATGGTTTAAAACTGTTTTGCTTTGGACACCGGACCCCACCTGACCCCCCTCTAGATTTCAAAATCTCGCACCCCGGGTCGACCCCCCCTAAAAAGCTAGGGGGGTCCGGACCCCCTTCTCGAATTCGAAATTCGATTTACCCCGGGTAACCACCCCCTAGCTTCCCCGACCGTGCTCGCTCACCTATGGTTCCATTTCTGTAATCTTGGTTCCGGTGGAGTAAACTGTAATATAATCAGCATAGGAGACTATTTTGGCATTAGCTGAAGGTGGCGGCAGGTCTGAAATATAAAAGTTGAAAAGAGTTGGTAAGATTGCGGAGCCTTGGGGAACTCCTGTTTGAACTATCCTGGCTTTAGAAGTCGAGTCTCTAAAAATTGTTTTGCTGGTTCTGCCTCTGAGGTAACCACTTAGTCATCTGATGAGGTAGGCTGAAAGTGTGCTGTTGGCGATTTTGGTTATTAGAATATCAATGCTGATTGTGTCAAATGCCTTGGTGAGATCCAGGGCGGCTATTATTGTACGCTTTGGTGGAGCTTTTTAGTTGAATCCAGTGGCTATGTCTGTTGTAAGTTGAAGCAGGGCAGTGGTTGTTGAATGTTTGAGTTTGAATCCATGCTGATCTGGGTGCTGTTTTAGATGTTGGAGAAGGATCGGTTGAATTATTGCTTCCAAAATTTTTATAGCTGGGCAGAGAAGAGAAATTGGTCTATAGGAAGTTGAAATGTTGAGATCCTTTTTAGGTTTTAGTAGTGGTATTATGAATGAGCGAGGTTTTCCAGATGTTTGGTATGCTGTTTATTTTAAAAGAGAAGGTTTAATAGATCAGTTAGGTATTTGATTCTGAGAGGACCGAGGTTTTTAAAGTGAAATATGGTTAGATTTTCTAGGCCAAAGGCTTTTGAGTTGTTTGCTGTTTTTATCGCTTTTTTGACCTCTGTAGTTGTAATTTTAACTAGATCCTGGATAAGTTTTTTGTTTTTTTGGATAAGTTATTCTTTTGGTGTTTTAAATGGTTTATTTGGAGTGAATTTTTTGTTGAATTTGTTAGCCATTTCTAGAGGGTTATTGATTTGGATTCCATTAAAATTTATCGCTGAATTTGGTGAGGGTGAAGGTTTATTGTCCAGTGATTTTATTGTTCTCCAGAGTTTTGTTAAGTTGGCTTTGTGACTGAAGTTATTCAAAAAAGAGTGCCATTTTTTGGTGGCGTTGGAGCGTATTTGGTTGTGAATGTTGTTGTTTAGCTCTTGTATCCGGGAAGAGTGAGGGTTGGATTGGCGAAGTGTATCACGCTCTTTGATGAGCTGAATTTTTTCTGGAGTAAGGTTAGGCTGAAAATTTTTGTGACAACCTGCAGGGATGTTGTGCGCGGAAGCTTTGTTCAAGATAAATCTAAACATTTTTTCATCTTGTTTGACCTCTGTTGGATTGAGGATGTTGGACAATTTTGTTTCTATTTCGTTTGTATAACTCGTCCAGTCGCCTTTGTTGAGATTTGTAAAAGTTTTCCTAGTTGTTCATGCTATTGTCAAAAGCTGAAGATTATTGGAAGGTGGTCTCAGCTTAACGTCGTTTGAGTATGCCAGTCTGTTGAGGTGAGGAGTGAGTCTGAGACTAAGGAGATATCTGGAGATGTCGGGTTTCCATTAGATGAAATGCGTGTTGTAGTGTTTTTGTGTAGTGATGCCATATTTGAGTTCTTTACTACTTTATGATGTTTGCAATGTAGTCTCCTCTGGCGTCTGTGAGGCTTGAGTGCCAGAAGCCATGGTGTGCGTTAATATTTCCTAGTAAATTGCTATCCTGATATTTGAGGATATGGTTGATGTCTGGTTGGTATTTGGAATTGCAAGAGCTGGATGGAGGAATGTAAATGTTGAAGATTGAAATATTGGATTGGAGTTGTTGAGAAGAATTTGTAAGCCAAGTATTTCTGCATGGGGGTTATTTTGTTGTATATCCTCCAAAGTTTTGAAGTTGATGGAGTCGTGAACGAAAAAGAACAGACCGCCTCCATTAGAATCTCGATCTTTCCTGACTGTTTGTAATTTGTGATTTTGGGGTCTTTAGATTTACTAGAAAGTTTGGACTTTTGGATTTTGGATAGCAGCGATAAGGATGTTGTGTTTGACAAAAAAGTTTTTAAGCTCTTGTATTTTGTTGGAAATTCCATTGGCGTTGAACTGCAAACATAGGTGAGAAAGGGGGGGCAGGGTGGGGTCCACCCCACCCACCCCCCTATCCTCGAAATTTCGGGGCCCCCCCAAATTTCCGAATTTTTTACCCCTCACCCCCCCCTACATTTTTAAATCTGTCCCCCCTCCTCCCCCCACAGGAAAATTGTAGGTACCTTTTTTATACTAAATTTTCTTCCAAAAACGTGAATTTTCATCACATATTGATGCTTTTACACCCTTTTTATACATGAATATGGCTTTTTATTCAATAAAATGTAGTATTATCCTATAAAAAGAACAATTATTAAAGTTATTATGGTTTAAAACTGTTTTGCTTTGGACACCGGACCCCACCTGACCCCCTCTAGATTTCAAAATTTGGTCCCCGGCTCGACCCCCCTAAAACAGCTAGGGGGGTCCGGACCCCCCTGGGACCCCCCTCCTAGAATTCAAAATTTGATTTACCCCGGGTAACCACCCCCCCTAGCTTCCCCGACCGTGCTCACCTATGATTGCAAAATGTTTATAAAGGAGTCATTAGTGGTTGGTTGTCGGCGGTTGAGTAACTGGTGTGCATCTGTTACAGAGAAAATTTTGGTTATAGTTTTTTAGGCTGTTTAGATTAGAGAATTTTAAGTGCAGCCAGTTTTTACATTTATTGCATTGGACACTGTTTCGGTTAACGTTTTTGCTGGAGTGCGCGCACAGAAAAATAGTTTTTGGCGGGCCAGGGTTGGGATGAATGTCCCCGGACGTCGCCATCAGTATTTGCGGCAGCCAAGAAGGCTGCCGCTTAGCAGGAAAAAATAGATGCAGTCAGGCACAAAGAGGGAAACTCTGTGCCCTGGAAATTGATTGAACGGTATTGGCCTTTCCTTCCTGGATGAATCAATTCCGGTCCGGGTAGGGTCGCTGCGTAGAAGCTCCGTCGTTGACTACCAAACATGGGGTATTTGAGGTATACCCCAAAAAAATTTTTGGGACACCCTCCCCGCAAATTTCGGGGATCGGGTATACCCCCTCCCCAATAAAAAATCCCGGCGGCTGCCCACCCATAGTCAAGGAGTATGAATTTCGTGGGGAGCAGGTGGCTCCTAAGATTTTTGTTGTAAAAGGGCCAAAATTTTTGTTTTGGAAAACGGTGAACGCCACTCTGCCTGCCCTAATTCAGAATACTAGTAAATTGTGAAAATATTGTTAATGTTTTTTTAAAATTTTAATTTATTTTTTCCAGTGCCTCTGGTCGGACCCAAACGGCAGGGAATCGATCACAACTCGTACATGAACGAGAGTCCGGCTGAACTCACGGAAGGCTTCGCCAACCGCCGACCGCCGCCGGCCATTCCCGGAATCAAAGTGAGAATAATATTATTACCTTCTTGCCAGCATTCTAAATACGTGCTCACTATTTGTATATTATTTGGAAAGTTGGTCCGTTCAGTTTTGAGGGGCACTGGCCTTTTGTCAAGTGGGAGATTTTCTTCTTGTCGCAGGAGAGGGGGGAGGGGGGGTGCGGGCGGGGGGGGTGGTTAAAATCCGGGCAACTCATTTTACCCATATCATTTTTTTATATAAAAGAGTGGGACCTAATGTGAGTAAGACATGCACAGGGATTGGGGGTGGGTGGGTGCCACTGAAAAAGGGGAATGATTGGAAAGATTTAAGCTCCCTTCACCTTATTTTTAATAAATAAAAAATGACTTACAAAGTGACTTATATGCTGCTAGCTGACTTAAGTTCTAAAGTCAAAATGAAAGTTTTAACAATAAAAATCTCAAAGATACAATAACACTGGGCTGTTTAACCTAATATTTTAGGCTAAAAATGCATTTTTGTTCATTGTTTATTTTCCCCTCCAATCGGAAACCCATATAGGTACAATTTACTTCAAAAAGCTATGTAGTAAAAATGTGTTCATATAAATTTAACACCTTCTCTAAAGAAAACACCATTCCCTCAAAGTCTGGTCTTAACAACCAAGCACAACAGGCCAACTTTTTCATGTACGTATAGTTTTAGCAGGGACGTATCCAGGGGGGGCGGCGCTCCCCCCCCCCCCGAAACGGTCGGACAGGGGGAAAAATAGGGATAGTGGTTGGGCGGGGGGCGGCCGCCGCCAACCCCGGAATGGTCACCAGATAGTAAAATTTGGGGGTTTTCAGAGGCTAAAAATTCAAAATTTTCCAGCGCCTCGCTAATCGCTCGGCGCCAAACTATAAAATAATTTTAGTACCCCAATTGACCCCCAAAAAACAAAATTTTTCCGCTTCGCTTTGCTCAGCGGTCACTTTCTATAGTATACATACATATATCTCGCTATTTATCTTGCCTAATGCTAAGTTATTTCAAAATTAGTACAATATTTTTTATAAGTAATTAGTACTACACAGAAAGCAAAACAAACAATCATATTGGTTGATTTATGTACCTCCCCCCTCCTAAATTTTCCAGCCGCCTATAGCATTGACTCGGATTTTTTTCATATAGGTAGGTAGGTTTTCTAAATAACATGGAGTCAAGATGCTGTTCATGTGCTTTGGTTTACAGTGTGGGTGTAGCCAGTGGTCTGAAACATACATAGGCAAGTTGGTGCGGAGTGGGGCGGGGGTTAAAACCCAAATTAGGGGGGTTAAAATCCGAGAAACGCAAAATACCCATATCGTTTTTTTTTCTGGAGTGCATTTTACCCATATCGTTTTTCGATTTTGAAGGAAAAATAGCTAAAAAAACGCTAATTTTAAGTCAAAAAGTCTTTTTATTGCATTTTTGAGCTTTTTAATTGCTTAAAAGATTCATTTTGGACTCAAAACTTAAGTTTGGAGGCAGTTAGAAGTCATTTTAAAGACTTTTTTTTTCTTCATTTTTCCAAAATGGGGGGGTTAACCTTTTCTCCCCCCGACTTCTGAGTGGGGGGGTTAAACCCCCCTTCTGAGAATTCGGGGGGTTAACCCCCCAACCCCTCCGTGCCCATGTATGATCTGAAAGGTCTCTAAATTCCTTTTTTGTGAAATCCAGGCTCTGCCAATGTGTGCTAATGGAATTTGTAACTAAGAAAACATGTTTTATTGCTAAAAACATTAGATAATAGGTTATTAGGCCAAAAAAGTGTATTATACAGCTTTATCTACGTTTATCCCTGCTTTTTTAACGTTTAAAAAATTTATGGGTGGGGGGGGAGCCCCCCCCCCCCCGAAATTTTTTTTGTACTACAATCCGCCCCCCTCCAAAATGAAACTCTGGCTACGTACCTGAGTTTTAGCCCATCTTCTTCCCATATCGGAGCTTCGTTTTAGTGTATTATCAATCATTATTATTATCTAAATTTTTTCGTCTGCAAAAAAACATCCTTACAATAAAAATTTTTACAATTACTGCTGTAACAGACTTTTTTAAACAAAGACATCGTCTTCATCTTTAATTAAAAATTTATTTAAAAATAATTATTTTATAGGCAAAATTAAATCTAGCTGACCGCGATATTTGCAGTATTAAATCAATTATTTAACACCAAAAACATTCAAAATTTTTCACTAAAGCGGATTAATAACAAAGATTAAAAACTGTATTTTAATAATTATTTATCAAATTACTTATATTTGAATCTAAATCCAAATTTTTTTAGAGCTAAAGTTGGTTAATTTTTGTATATTTTGTAAAAAGGCGGTATTAAAAAAATTCTGCGTTCTTATTTGTTTTTTTTTTAAACGTCATTACCGCACAATTTTAATTGGTCCCTTCATGTCTGCATTCTAATTTTCAGCGTCAGCCAGATATAATTCAACCATAAAAAAACTTTAAAAAATTTAAAGTATTTCTTAAAAAATTGCAAAATTATACTTTGAAAAATGATCAAATTTTTCTAAAACTATTGCGAACTAATTTTTGGAAAAGCTGGTTTAAAACATTTAGAAATTAAAGACAGTAGATTATGTTGCCCAGGATCTTTGAGTTTTAAGATTTGTCCAAAAATAGGATGGACCTAAAAAAATTTTAGCGGGCTTATTTTGACAATAAATTTTAGTGTATAGCTAACGCTAACTCACACCAATATAATTTTTGTATAATCTGATGACTTAGCGTTGGCGAGATATATTCACCTGAAAAAAATTTTCAGTCCACATTATTTTTGTACAGACTAAAGGTTTTGGTTGGAAATCGTATACTCCCCCTCCCTCCTTGATTAGCAACCGTCGTCAAAGTAGCGCTCTTAACTATATTTTTTTTTACTAAATTTAATATAATAACCCATTGATTAGTTAAAAAATCTTATGGGTTATTTTTAATATTTCAGGTGCAATCACGTCTGGAGAATCCGGACTTGGAAAAAGAGCCAAACTTTTGCTGTCCTATTTGCGAGAAAAAGTCCTATCAAAAAGAACCAGCCTACATCGTCATCAGGTTTTTATTTTTATAAAGTTATATAATTTTTATAATGTTATAAAATTTAGTATAATTAATTGTACAATTATAATTTTTAAATACTAATAGTATTATTTTTCATATTACCACTGGAAGCGGAAGCAACGGTGTCCGGAAGAAATACATTCTGCATAATATCTTCAGAAAGAATCCCTTCTGCAATAATAACTTTTGCAAAAATACATTCCAGTAAAATATCTTCGGAAAAAATAACTTCTCGCTGTGCGTCCCAGATGATATTATGCTGGAAGGTATTCTTTCCGCCCTTCTAACGCTGAACGTTGCATCAATAAACCGACGAGTGAGACGCGCAACAGATTGGAAATAAACAAATCTTATAATTTAAAACATTACGTATACGTACAAACTATTGATAACAAAAATATCAACATTTTTTAAAAGAAGCATTATTTAATAATGTATCATAACACAATTTAGCTTGATTTTTAGGTTTTGCTTAGGCTTAGGAAAAATAAATTTATTTAAAACAAAGTTTTGAATAATTTTTAAAGCATTTTAGACTGACTAAGAATGTTTTATACTGAGTTTTTAAAACCATAAAGTTTGGCAGAGTGGAATAAAAATAAACAAATCGTATTGTTAAAAACATTATAAACTATTACTATTGATAACAAAAATCAGATTTTTTAAGAAAGCATTATTTAAAAAAATCCATCACAGTGAAATTTAGCTTGATTTCAAGGTTTTTCTTAGGCTTAGGAAAAATAAATTTAATTAAAACATAGTTTTGAATAATTTTTAAAGCATTTTAGACTGACTAAGAATGTTTTATACTGAGTTTTTAAAACCATAAAGTTTGGCACACTGGAATAAAAATAAACAAATCGTATTGTTAAAAACATTATAAACTATTACTATTGATAACAAAAATCGGATTTTATAAGAAAGCATGATTTTAAAAAATCCATCACAGTGCAATTTAGCTTGATTTCAAGGTTTTGATTAGGCTTAGGAAAAATAAATTTAATTCAAACTAAATTTTAGTTTGCTTTTAAAGCCTTTTACACTAGTATGATTTTGTACTTTGAGTTTTTAAAAGCATTAAGTTTTTAATTTGTCCTTAACCGAGTAATTTTACTTTTTTTAGAATTAAACGGATCAGCGTACTGTTTAATTTAGTAATTTATTTTAATAAATTTAATAGTGTATTAATTTATACTTAAAGCGTAGTGTAGTAATTTAGCACAATTCAACATCGATCCTTTTCGGAAATTTGTAAAAAAAAACCTGCAAAATGACGAATCAACGCTGTGCACACTCGAACACGCTGATTTTCATGTATAAGACTTTATTCAAACATTATTTTTTTTTGGAAATATTTAGATTAAATTAAATGAGATATTTTATAACTTTGTTTTTGGTTTGTAAATTCGCATAGTTGGCAATGTTTTAAAATATAAGATTGTTTTATTTTATTTGCGCTGCGCGTCTCACTCGTCGGTTTCGTGAAGGGCGGAAAGAATACCTTCCAGCATAATATCTTCCGCGACGCACGGCGAGAAGTTATTTTTTCCGAAGATATTTTACTGGAATGTATTTTTGCAAAAGTTATTATTGCAGAAGAGGTTCTTTCCGAGGATATTATGCAGAATGTATTTTTTCCTAGCGCCGTAAGCAATTCTCCACAGTGGCGTCTGTAACATATTTGTTTAAAAGTAAAGTAAATTTTATAGGGCGTTTTAGGGTGTATTTAAGCTTTTGATGTTATAATATTCTTTCACCTGCATAGTAGTGTGTTATACTTGTCTGGTTCCGAAATTTCAAGGCTGGATTAAATCATAATCCTGTCATTTTATGCGATTGGTGTACTGCATTTTTTTTTCTTTAAGTTGTAAAAAAATTTTGAAAATCCTTTTTCCTTCCCAGATAAGAATTCAGCCAGAGCAGCACCCATTTAGAAAAAAAAAATTTAATTTAAATGCGATACCCTCCTTACTCAGATTTGTAAATTTTTTAGTCTGTGCCTCCTCTCGATCTTCCCAGCCGTTTTGCAATTCCAGATGAAATTATCATTTTTATCCTAAAACCATAACAACAACACAAACGCAAGTTGGAGTGGGGAGGGGAGGGGTTAAACCCCAAATTTGGGGGGTTAAAATCCGAGAAACGCAAAATACCCATATCGTTGTGTGTTTTTTTTTTGAGTGTATTTTACCCATATCGTTTTTCGATTTTAAAGAAAAAAATAAGTAAAAAGCACAATTTTTAGGTCAAAAAGCCCTTTTTATTGCATTTTTGAGCTTTTTACTGTTTAAAACATTCATTTTGACCTCAAAACTTGGAGTTTGAAGTTTGGAGGCAGTCATTTTAAAGACATTTTTTTCTTCATTGTTCCGAAATTTGAGGATTAACCTTTTCTCTCCCCCCCCTACTTCTGAATGGGGGGTTTAAACCCCCCTTCTCAGAATTTAGGGGGTTAACCCCCCAGCCCCCAACCCCCCGTGCTGATTTATGTTTATAACACAAAATCATTATTACACACCATAGGTGGAGGTGGAGCCTCCCGGATTTTGGGGGGTATACCCGACCCCCGAAGTTTTGGGGGGTGTCCCAAAAAACGTTTGGGGTATACCTCAAATACCCCTATTTTAGCCGTTTTATTACTGGGACCCCCAAATTTTAGGGGGGTGTCGGCTATAATCGGGATTTTTGGAGGGTAACACCCCCCAAAAAAGTCCCGATTATAGCCGACACCCCGCCTAAAATTTGGGGGTACCTCGGACACCCCTCCCCCTAAAATTTGGGGGTCTCAGTACTAAAAACGCTAAAAATGAGGTATTTGAGGTATACCCCCAAAACATATTTGGACCCCCCCCCAAGTTTTGGGGTTGGGTATACCCCCCCCCCCCCCCCCGAAATCCAGGCGGCTGCTCACCTATGCCCCTCTCCCCCTGCCCACTTATGCTACAGACCTGTGCACTGCACCCCTCCTCCCGTGGTTTTATTGGAGGGGGCAATTCCAAAACGGGGGCACAGTGGGGGGGGGGGCAAATTTTTTGAAACGGGGAGGGGGCAAGCAGGGGATAAAGAAAAAAAGAGAAAAAAAAGGAAAAAAAACAAAAAAGCGAAACTAGGGTAAAATAGGTCTAAAATGGCTAAAAATTCATTGAAATAGGCTGAAAACGGCAAAAATTTCGCGATGATGGCGTCATAATAGGTCAAAAATGGCGACATAATTTTTGAGTACTTTCCATTTTAGGGCGGGGGAGGGGCAATAAAATGGGGAGGGGAATCACTAAATGGTCCGACTATCAAGCTATGTCACCCCACCAAACAAATTTTTGCATCAACAAAAAATACAATTTTAGACTTCCGGCGTGCGAAAGTTGCGCGGACAGCAAAATCCTGGTGATAGACCAAGAAACGGCAGGGGACAACCCGGTTTCCTCCAACTCGAACGGACGTCCATCCGCTACTAAATCGGACCAAACGGCGGCCGCGCCTTCCCCCGGTCACCGCCCACAGTCGGTCAATAGGGCGGAAAAAGCCACCGACACATCGGAAGACGCCGAATCCAGCAGCTCCGACCAACCTACAAACAGTTCGGACAGACAGACAAACGCCAACTCCGAACCACCACCGACTACCAGCGCTGCAGAGGTCGGTGATTGGCTGGCGGGGCCGAGTCAGAGTCAGGTCGGAGCTGAAAATTCCACCGACTTAGCGGACGACTCCTCGGCAGCCGAGGAAGGGAAAGCAGGCAGTCTGGAGCAGTCCGTGAGCGAATTCGACCTGGGGAAGTCGACGCTGGCGTCCGTGAATTGCCAGCAGGAAGGGGAGTCGCTGTCGGTGAAACAGTCGGAGAGCGCCACGGACGCGGAGTCCACGCCGGTGGTCGTGGAGGGCGCCGCGTGGGGCGAAGCGGACGAAATAGGTGGTTTTTCAGCAGCTCCGACCGACCAACAGGTTTTGGAAGAGCCGGCGGTGTGCTCGGAGTATAACTCGCGGGATTCGGAAAGGCATTCTAGGGAAAATCTGGAGGAAAAAAACGATGAAGAAGATTTGGGAAATTTTCCGGAAACCCAGAAAACCGTATGGAAAAGTTCGGAATCCACGGAACACTCTTCAGAGGTATTAAGGCGATTGAAAGAGGCGGACTCGCGATATCTGGAAGACGGATTGGATGCGGAGTCGGCGGCGGCGCTAAACGTATAGCGACGCGAAGCGCCGCGTTGGTTGATAAAGTATTAACTAACTACCTGAAACCATACATGGGCAAGTTTGTCCGAAGTGGGGGGTTAAGCCCCAAATTAGGGGGGTAAAATCCGAGAAACGCAAAATACCCATATCGTGTTTTTTTTCTGGAATGCATTTTACCCATATCGTTTTTCGATTTTGAAGGAAAAATAGGTTTAAAAAACGCTAGTTTTAGGTCAAAAAGCCCTTTTTATTGCATTTTTGAGCTTATTATTGCTTAAAACATTCATTTTGACCTCAAAACTTAAGTTTGGAGGCAGTTAGAAGTCATTTTAAAGACATTTTTTTCTTCATTTTTTTCAAAATTGGGGGGTTAACCTTTTCTCCCCCCTCCCCAAGTTCTGAGAAGGGGGGTTTAACCCCCCAACCCCCGTGCCCATGTATGCCTGAAACATTAGCTGGCATTCGTTTTTGGGACCAATCGCTCGATAAATCCATTGAAATTTTTTTTGCAAATACAGTGACAACCTCTAGGTTGAAAACAAATTTGTTTTCATCGTGTTTAATAATATATGGCGGGTAATATTGTAGTCTGTATGTAAGCTAGCAATAGCAACTACATTTGAATATTAAAAGTTTTTTGGAAATGCAGGAAAGCTAATTATTTCCAACCTATCAGCTGCTTTGCCGTCCATGTGTTTTTATAAAAACGTGCAATTAAGTAATAGTCGCAATGTTTGAACGAGTGGCATTTTCACGTTGGTGACTAAAATCGAGTAAATATATGGACCTAACTAGCATAACAAAATTTGAGCACGACGGTTCCGCCGCGAAATCAAAATCCGTGATAAAATAAATAATTTTTACACAATTTTCTTAGAAAGTAGAGATTTAACATTGATTTTAACACAAAACAATGTATTTTGTTTATTTTTTGACCTTTGTCGAACTAAAGCTATTTTTTTGTAACTAAGGTTTTTTATATGTAAATTGTGGTTTAAAAAAACTTTTTGTAATATTTAAATTTAATACATAAAGCCAACAAAATTTTGAAATTGATGCTTTATTATTAACTAATAATAAGGCATCTATTAAATTAAAAATAAAATAAACTTGACATACTACTGTATGTCAAATTAAAAAAATACTGAATTGTATTTTAATCAGACACAGATATTTTGCTTCGGGACCGCAAACCCTAATTTTTTTGTGCTAAGTAGGTCCATAAATAAATAAATAGATTCCATGAGTGAGTAAAGCGAGTGAGTGGGTTATACTAAGCGAGGGTGGAAAGAAATTTTTGATGTTCCAATTGCCACTATTCATACCCCCCACATATATAAAAACTGTCACCCAAACTAGGGGATCTACCCCGGGTAAATGACATTTCAAAATTTAGGGGGGCTCCTAGGGAAGTCGGACCCTTACAAAACTTTTAAACAAACAGAAATCATTATTTATTACTAATTAAGTTAAGAACAAAAAATAACAATAAAAACTAAATTTTTACTACAATTGTGTTTGTTCCTACTGTTAATATGCATCAATTGACCAACGGTCTTCCATCAGATTGTTGATAATTGTCGATTAATGTTAATTGTTGCTTTTTCGGGTTGAACCTTTTTTGTTAAAATTAAAATTACATCTAATTCTGTGTATATGTTTTATCAAATTAATTATGTAAATTTTAAGCAATCTGATTATCTGAATAAAAAATTCTTATTTTTTTTTATTTATACACTTTGCAGATTGTACAACCGGGAATCGGCCAATGGCGTTGTCATAACCAACCCCTGGGATTTCGTCGTTACTCTAACACGAGTCACAATCAATATAAAATCAACATGACTCTGACTCATTTTGTAGTTAGTAAAGTACTGTTAGAAATCTAAAATGAGTCACAGTCCCATGTATTTTATACAAATTGTGGCTCATTGTGTCAGAGTAACGACGATTTGTTCTTAGCCTACAAAAAAGAACTCAGCTAGCCCACGACGCCTAGATTAAAAAATTCTTAAATCCTGTTACAGTAGAACATCAATATTTATCCTTTTCGTTTAATAATAAAGTGGAAAAATGCTAGCGATTTTATTTAATAGATCCAGTTTTGGTGTTGTGCGTATTTTGTTTAACCGTGATCGTAGATGTTATATTTAAGTTGATAACAATTTTTTATTACATAACGATGTGCACTTCGATTGCATTAGCGGTAAATAAGAGTTAAACAAAAAAACGCACGCTTTTAATTTGGTACGATACCCAGTTTACAAAATTCTACATTTTTGCGGCGCTCATTCGATTTCGCCCTGTCGAATTGTAGAGGCAACATTTTTAATTGCTTCCATTTTTTGTAAAAATTACAATAATTTTGGGATTACAATGTGTTATCACTTCTTTCGGCCTATCCATCTTTCGATCTGGCTGGACCCGTTCTCCACTAAGACGGGTTCCAAGATTGTTCATGAAATTTTGATAGGGACGAAGTACCGTTCTGCCTATAATTAAGCAGCACTCTCCTAGATTTGGGGATTGTTGACCTTTCCCACCCTCGCCAATCTTTTTCCCCCAATTTGGGTGGTATGGTATACCAAAACCTTTTTTCAATGATTCTGTACCTAAAGATTGCTCAATGACTATAAAAATTTAAGTTACAAATAATTCGCTTAAAGAGCGGAATTTTTCTCTTTTTTTTAATAGCTTGATTGTTAAGATTGGTGCAATATTTGTTGAAATATAGCGTTTCCAGTACGAAAAATCTGCGATTTTTTGGTCAACAACACAGTGTAGGGAAAAATTAAGGGCAAACTAAATACCTATAATTTGACGAAACATTTAAGACTAAAAAAGTATCGTGCATGCAAAAGACAATACACCATGCATCATTTTCACTATTTTCCCATTAAAAAATAATGATGATTTAATAAAACATTCTCAACAACTTTTTCAAAAATATTTTCTCACAGATATAACAAAGAAAGAATAAAATAACAAACAAGATGTGCGAACACCTTCCGTTTTCATCACTTTAACATTAAAAATGGCTATAGGCAAATAAAATCTAACTGACCTCGATAATTGCAATATTGAATCGACTATTTACCAACAAAATCATTCAAAATTTTTCACCCAAGCGGTTCAAAAATAAAGTTTAAAACCTGTATTTTAATAATTATTTATCAAATTGCTTAATTTTGTACCCAAATGCAAATTTTTAAGGGCTAAAGTTGGTTAATTTTTTTATATTTTGTGAAAAGACGGAATTAAAAAAAAATTCTGCGTTATTTGTTTTTAAACGTCATTACTGCACTATTTTAATTGGTCCCCTAATGTCTGCATTCTAATTTTCGACGTCAGCCAGATATAATTCAACCATAACAAATTTTATCATTTTTATATGGTTTAAAAAGAAAGCCTTAGACTATTTAAATAATAATTGTGTATTAACTCCATTCCAAATATATCTAGAGATAAAAAACTGTTAAAGGTGAAGTAAAAAGCAGTGTGTTTGCAGAGAAAATCATTTGTCGCTGCACACTTAATCAAGTTTTAAGAATTGTGAGCAATCAGCGAGCCTGGTCGAATTTGTAGGGTGTCATGTTCAGCGTGTGCGAATACCGATTAAATCTATTTTTGTTTTTCATCAAACGCACATAATTTTTTTTTACAAAAAACTGGTTTTTTTTGTATCCCAAAACTAATAATTATCTTCGTTTTTTTGGCGAAAAAATCGAAGGGTTTTTTGTACGGAAAACGTAATATCTGAACAAATACTGTATTAATCTTAACAACCAAGGTATCAAAAGAAAGTAGAAAAGTGCCGCTTTTTTACCTTAGATTTTATATCCATTAATTAAGTACAAAATCACAAAAAAACGCATTTTTGGAGGGTCTCCTGAATCACTGAAGATATTTTGACGAAAAAATATTGTGGGCTATTGAGACATAGGTAATGTTTTCACAAACAATCATTAAAATCAAAGACGAAAAGTGTAACTCTGTACCGTAACTTTAAGTATTCCCAAGCTTTTTACTTGTGTGATGTTTTCCACTACCAAATTTCATGCTGGAGAGCTCCGCCTATCAAAAGCATATTACATCATTGTTCGTACATTTAAAAATGCTCCAGGTATTTTAGCTGCATATTTACAAATATTTTTTAACGTGGTTTAAACTAACAAAATTTTTAGTGAGACTCTCATTAAACCATTCGTAAAATATGTTAACTGATCAAAAAACTCTAAAAGTATGTAGGTTTTTTTCTGAGCCCTTATTTATTGTAACAAAACAACAGAGCAGGGGGAGCTTTTTTGTGTTTTTGTTTCGTAAACACTGCTGAATGGCGAAGGCACGCATAAGGGTATTGCTCAGTTGATTAAACGAAGTTCAGTTTTTTTTTTAATTTCACTTAAAAAAACTGCCAATCGTCAAATTTTCGAATTCTTTTAACAATATTTTTTGTCGTAATCTTGGTAATCTAAGTTTTGACATATTTTTTATGTCTTTTATGCTAACTTCGGGGCGTTTGCGAACCTCCCCCCTTTTTTAAAAATTTAAAAAAATTAGCAATTTTTAAGCTTTCAATTTTCTTAAAGTTTCTTCTGTTGTCGTAATCTTGAATTCTCATTATTTCAGGTCTTTCGCTTTAACTTTGGCGTTTGACAGAGTCTCCCCTGTTTGTTTAAAAACTGGCCCAAATGATAAGGCGCCTCTGACGCTCATGTGATAAAGCCGAAAACCGATCGATAATTCTATCTTTTGCACTGGGCATCTCTATTACAACAGAATAGGTCACACTCTGTATAATTTGCGACAAATCCTGACTCAACACGTTCGTATGTTTAATAAACATAGTAATAAGCCGCAAATCAATCGATAACTATATCCTTTCCATTGCGCGTCTTTATTATGACAGAATAGGTCACACAAACTCTGGGTAATATGCGCCAGATTCGGCGCCCGGAAAAAATACATTCTGCAAAATATCTTCGGAAAGAATATCTTCTGAAAGACTTTTAAATTCTCAACTAAAGAAAACTTTTATTTTCCTAAGTCTAAGCGAAACCTTAAAATTAAGCTAAAACGACATACCTAAAAAAGTTTAAAAAAACATTTAAAAGTTTTTAATAATACTGAATAATTTACTGCTGAAAAAATATATTTTTTCCGGAAGATATTTTGCAGAAGGTATTTTTTCCGGAAACCCCAGATTCTGAATCTCTCAATTTAACATGTCGGCAGATGTAATAAATTATTAATAAAGAGCTCGGATGTTCGGAGCACTGGAGTTCGTAGTTTTGGACTGATATCAGGAACAATTAGAGAATAATGCAATTATATTAGTTGATTTCCGGAATAATTGATTCGACCAAAATGACGGGGTAAAATTGGGGTATTCAAATCGACCAAAGCAAGAATATATAACCCAAGAGAACGTCGGACTGCACACTAAATTTTTAACCAAAACTTTGCTAAAAAAAACTTTAACCAAAACGTCGCACTTGCGCAACTTTTGTAAAAATCCGCCATTCCCTGCTAGTTTTCCCGTGCAGCGATTTTTAACACATTGTTAGTAATTTTACAAAAAAAAATTGCGAGTTTCTATGCATTTAATAGTGCTTTTTTCGTACTGCGATTATTTTTGCACAGCACAAGAAAAACACTTATATATGCGACCGTTTCTTAACTTTTGTTTTTTGTTTTGTTTCTTCTTGACTTTTGTTAAAAAATAAAGTTTACAATCAGATATTCTCTATTCTTTTGAGTATATATATTCTTGACCGAACCCACGTAAGTAATAACTTGCATACGATATAGTTTAATTTGCGTGAGCATAGTTGACGCGCAGCTGAATGGTCGTTCCGTTCTGTACGATGTTCAGTTCAGAAATAATAGGTTCAGTCCTTTTCGCGCTGTTTTCCAACCGAAGAATTAAAACGATTCAACAGTTGCGAACGCTCTTTCCATGCCTCAATCCGAATTACGTGAGATTGGTCAATTTCGATTGCGACTGCGTTGAGTTGGTTCTTTGGTTTCAATCGATCAATAAATGTAAATTTCGTTTTTCAAATAATAAACATATTTGAACGGTCGATCCTGTGTGAAGCGACAATGGCAGTGTAAATCTTCGTTACTACGGCAAAATGAGCCACAGTCATTATAAAATACGCGTGACGGTGACTCATTCTGTAGTTAATAAGGTCCTGTTTAATAAACAAGGAAAAAAGATTTTGGAGGGAAGGTTTTAGCCCAAATAAGTTAAAGTAAATAAGTTTAAAAAAATTTTTTGACATAATTAAAAGTTGCACAGATTAAGTTTAAAATGAGTCACAGGCACATATATTTTATAGGAACTCTGCTTCATTTTGCCGTAGTAACGACAAAATGTTAATGCAGTCGCAACTTATCGGCAATTCCGATCGGATAATGTTCTCAATTGAGAGTCCCGTTATACATATTCTATACGTTATTCGACTTTTTCTATTTTAAAATCCCCGATAAAAACATTAACATAATTGTTTGCTAAAAAAGCCGAATGACCTTGCAGTTTTTTATTCCGTCAAGTTGACAGGTTTTTTTTAAAATAAAACCGCTGTCGCTCGACTTTTGCCACTTTTATAACGGGTTCTATTTCTAAATGCAATACGTCATAGTTACAGTCGCATAAAACTCCCTGTTGTGACTTTGGGAACGTTACTTTGTCTTTTATGGGTTATTACAGGGCGCTATTATAAAACAAATCTTCGTTAATATAAACTCAAGCGCATTTGAACTCATTCTGCCACCCATGGAAAATTCCCGTAATACAGAATAAGTTCTTCGGAATTATATTTTGTCTATCACTCGGACTCATTCTGCGACCGGGAGCTAAAATTAAAACTTTCCAATACAATTTGAATTCCGACTCATTCTCCCGGCGGCAATAAAAATCCCCGAAAAAACCCAAAACGAGTTAGAGTAGAGCCGTTTTCCGTTGTGTTTGTGACTTATTTTGCCATCCCGACCGCTATTAAGCAGCAAGCTGGCTGAGAGTTGGAATTATCGACCGAATTTCCAATCCGCGGCCGCGTCCTCCCCTGTTTAAAGACACCTCGTTACCCCGAAATAAAAGGTCACAGTCAGTATAAAATCAACCTGATTTCGACTCATAACGTTGGTATTTTTTGCGTGCATAAAAGATAAAAAGAGTCACAGTTACAAGTATTTTACAACGATTCCGACTCATTTTGTCGCGGTAACAGGGAATAATACGCGGACGCGCGCGATAAAGCGCCGTAAACACTACATACAGCGTACATTTGATCGGCGGAGACGTACGTATAACGTACATATTTCGTACATACGTCCCGCGTATTTCGTACGTTTCGTGCGTATATTATTCTTTCCTGCAATATTTCCCGTACGTTTTGCCGTATATTATTCCCCGCGTGTCGGCTTCGAGACATTTTCCAATTGCAGTAGCGATCGGCCGGAAGAAAGCCGAGATCTCCACGGATCGGAAAGCGAGGTAAGCTGCCGTTTATTTCGCCGGAAATAACCCGCCGAGGACGGCTACGAACCGGTTTTATTTGAAGCCACACATTTATCCTAATGCAAATCAGGCTTGATTTTAGCGTTTCGCTCGGGGAAACTAAGGTTTACTGTCCAGAATTAAGGTGTTTATGAGTATTAATTATGGTACAGTGTAAATTTAATGGTTCTCTTACAGTTTTTCTCCAAACCTGCTCTAATAGGTAGGAGGCGTAAAATGCTGCTTTGAAGGCCAGATGCAAGAATCAAAGTCAGCGACGCGGCAATAAGACGCTATAAAAGGTAGAAAATTTGTGTTTTTGAAGCAGGTGGAAGGCCGAAGGCAGCTAAAACTGCCTTTTAGTTGGAATTTGGACAATTGAAAGAAGATTGAAGAAGATTAATTTGATTTAAAAAGTATTTTGGACACTGCAGTACCCATACTTAACGCTTGAACGCGAAGCAGGCGAGACGAAATCTTACTTAAAAATAACCTAAATATTTTAAATGAAATGTATAAAATGGTTTTATGTGTATATTTTAAGTTTCTATACCAGCAAGATGCCCTGTATTGATCTTCCAGTTTTATAAATTAAAGATCATTGCCCGGTTGTACCATAACTACTTAAATTAAGTAATGTACTTAAGTAGCTGTTAATCTGTATAAAATGTACACATTCACGGCCACTTTAAGAAGTCTACTTAACTTAAGTAGTTATGGTGCAACCGGGGGGGGGGGTCCGCTTCGTTTTAGTCCCGCTTCGTTTTAGTCCCGGAAAAAAATCACTGCGAGCTTCGTTTCAGTCCCGCTTCGTTTTAGTCCCGCTTCGTTTTAGTCCCGCTTCGTTTTAGTCCCGCTTCGTTTTAGTCCCGCTTCGTTTGAGTCCCGCTTCGTTTTAGTCCTGGCGGAAAATGCGTTCATAAACTAGTTCCTGCTACGTTGCTTCGTTTCAGTCCCGGAAAAAAACGCTGCGAGCTTTATTTCAGTGAAAAATCCGCGCAAGTCATTTTTCCGCAATATTTGATTTTATACAAAGACCTTTGTACTACAATTTTCCAAGCTTATTTGATTCATTTTGCATTGATTTAAGAATTTTAGGATTTTTTTTATTTATTTAAACTATTTTTAGTTTTTTAACCCGTTTAGTTTACTGTAATTAAAAGAACACTGTCACAAATCAAATTTCTATAACGCCCTGAATGGACTACTCTTTTAATACAAAACCTTAATCTTAATGTAGACGTCAAAACTATTTTTAGTTTTTTGGCCCGTTTAGTTTATTTTAATTAAATGAGGACTGTCGCAAACCAAATTTCTATAATGCCCTGAATGGACTACTCTTTTAATACAAAACTACTCTTTTAATCTTAATCTACCTCAAAATAAATATTTTGGTTTCTCCAGACCAATTGAACAACATTTATAAATTTTAATTATATCGGTTCAGTAACAGAGTTGTATGATCCGGGCGTTACAGGAATTTGATTTGTGCTATTACTCCTTTAAAAACCAAACAATATATTCGGAAATACTTTTATATTTTATTTTTTCGGAAAGTTTTATATTAATATTAGGAAATTGCTTTATTTTATATCTGCTACATTTTTATTATTATCGCATCCAAATACACAAAAAAACCAATACATTCAGAAACTATAATATAAAACACTAGAAACGTTATGGTTGAATTATATCTGGCTACTAAGTTTAGAATACAGACGTGAGGTCCAATTATCTAAATTGTGCGGTAATGACGTGTTTTTTTTAAACAAATAAAAGCAGACATTTTTTCTTTATTCCACCTTCAATACTGTCACCATATACATGAATCAACCAGTTTTTAGCCCTTAAAAATTTTGCAATTGATTTCCAAATTAAGTGGTTTAATAAATATGTTATTCAAATATCTGGTTACAATCTTTGTTATTAATTCGCTTTAGTGAAAAATTTTGAATGTTTTTGTTGTTAAATAGTCAAATCAATACTGTAAATATCGCAGTCAGCTAGATTTTATTTGCCTATAATAAAATTTTTTTCATTTAATTTGCTTTTATGTCACTAATTTGTTTGTATACGTTTTCACCAAAATTTAGCTTTACAATTAAATGTTTGTAAGAAATCTTAAAAATTAAAATTCCACCTTTTCTGTATTTGTGATAAAATTTGAAATTTTTAGTTTTTGTGCACTTAAAATTTCTTGTTTTGGTGTTAAATAATGCATTTAAAATTTCGCATGATTTTAAATTAAGGTGTGTCTTGGAACTATTAATTACTAAACATTTTGATTAATTTTAAAATGTAGGTATTCTAGTCAATCTAAGACAAAACCAAAAGCTTAAATTAAAAATTTTGTTCAAAATCAACCAGTAATAAACAAATAGGCATATTTTTCCAAAAAACGGCTACACTGGACACTCCATCCATTCTCTGGAAAAAACCACTTCCGAAAAAAAAACGACTTTCAAAATAAAAATCACTCTCTAAAAAGACAGTTTTGTAGACATTTAAAAAAATTATACTCTCCCATTGTTTAACACAATTCTTGTGTTTTCCGTTTGAACCAAAAATATGTTTAGACAAACTGAATAGTTATTTAACTTATTTTTAAAATATTGGTTATTATAACTCAAAACCTTTGATTGCTTATAAAACAATTCACAGACGAAATAAAAAACTACACCCCAGTCGAATTTTTAAAAGAAATGTCCTATTAATTTATTACTGTTCAAAACAAAACAAAATCAAAAAAATAAGGTTTTCGCTACCTAAGGTTGTTTTCTGCAAAGTTTTATTAAAATTCATTTAGTATTAACTACATAATTTTTGTATATAAAATGCCCATTCTCTTGCAATAATTTTAGTTTATAATTTTAATTTTATTTTTTTAAAAGTTTTTTCTTAAATTTGTAATTCCTTTTAAAATCTGTACTTGTGCGCAATGCTTCTTAAATAGTCCCAGTGTGTTCGGTTTTCATAATCTTGGACGATCGTCAGGATCCTTTCTTGAAGTTTTCATCATCATAATCAAGTTTTTATGGATCATAAAAAAGCAAACCGAATAGTTTTTTAACATAAATAAAGCTAATATACATAAGTTTTAAATCGCTCGTTTAATGGTTGGAGCTGCGGAGATATCTTCGTTTTAAATGGCCGGAGCTCAAGAGCATAATATTGGATTATTAGAGGTTCGGAAACATACATATATTTATGTATATAAAAGTGTGTTCTTTCGTATTTTTTTACAACAACCGATGATCGAAATGAACGAAAAAGCCAAAATTGAAAAGCCTTCTTTTTAAACATACGCTAATTATTTATTACACACGTTTTACGTAATAAATAACCTCTGGGGATTAAGAAAACAAAAGCTAAACTTTAGGCGAGTAAATCGATTTTTATTAATTATGCAAATATTTTGCACAAAAAGACTACACGCAGGAAAATGATACAAGTTGATGAATGTATTTTCCGCCAGGACTAAAACGAAGCGGGACTCAAACGAAGCGGGACTAAAACGAAGCGGGACTAAAACGAAGCGGGACTAAAACGAAGCGGGACTAAACGAAGCGGAGCTAAACGAAGCGGGACTGAAACGAAGCTCGC